>JAKCPI010005786.1:0-101386 GCA_023213315.1 Euborellia annulipes
AATTCCCCGGGACAAAAAAAAAAAATTCCTCTTCATTTATAATAATTAATTTTAACCTCTCCCTTTAGTTTTTTTTTTTTTTAATATTTTATTTATTTAAATTTAAGCAAAAATGCAAAGAGCTTGTTCAATGATTGCATCTATGAATTTTGATTACAGTGAATATTATACCATTAGGCTCTGGAGATTCTCTTCAAATTAATTATATGTAAAAAAAAAAGTCTAAACCTCGACTTTCACAATACCCATATATTTTTACCCGCGGCCATTTATAATACAACGACATGCCTAGCTAAGGTATAATCAAGATCAAATATTAATACGACAAACGGAGCGCGCGTATAAAAAAATCTTTATTAGTTATTCCTTTACATAATAATTGAAATAATCCAATTTTTCTGAATTAATTAATTATAGATATACACGCATTCATATAAATTTACCAGTTAAAAAGTGGACCATTCTAATTTTGTTATTTTTTAGATTAGAAAATTAAAGAATTGATTAAAAAAATAAGAGACATTTTTTTTGAGAAAAGAATTTCATATAATAAATCACACGAGTTTCATTAAGAGAACTATGAAATATTGAATAAAAAATCTGGTGGGACTGTTCTGGGCTTGTTCACCAGATTTTTTGTGTGAACATATATTTAGTTTCCGCCGAGTTATTAGAATTCAAGGTGTAAAATTTATAAACATGAGAAAATATTTATATTTTGTAACAATGGTTTCTCCTATCTTTCTTATGAAGAACTAGAGTAAAGTGTGCTTCAAAAGATTTCAAAGGCAAAATGAGAATATACATTTGAAAGAGCATCTGAAAAATAATTGATTTTTGAATTTTAATCAAAATCGTTTGAGCGAATTTTGAGAATATCGAAAAAAAAAAAACTGAAAAAGTACTTCAGTAAACTACTAGTACTCTTTGACCGATTTTGTTCAAAACCTTCGTGTCATGTGCCAGGGGGGTAACTAGCTTAAATATAAAATTTTAACCTCATAGTTCTTTTGGTTCTTGAGATAATTTGTTCACAGACAGACCATTTTGCAAAAACCACTTTTTTGGACCTAAAGACGTGAATATTCATCAAAATCTCCACATTGAATTTTTGACATGAATCCATTACTCTCTCTCCATATAGGTCTACGTATTATATATATACATAGGCAAGAGAAAAAAAAAAACTAATTTTCAAGATATTCAGTAGTTAACGTGGATATGTGATTGGGATTTCTTCATTAAGGTTTAAGTAGAGAAGTTTCACAAAATTTTTCTATTTGCAGGTGTTTTCTATGAAAAATAATAGGTCTATTATTATATAATTATTTTTCCAATTTATACTTTGATTAATCATCTGAAATATGTTGAAATAAGAGATGAATATTAGATTTCTAAAATATAAATAATGAAAGCTATAAAGCGCTGTTAAAATTTTTTTTTTTTTTTGAAAATTTTAAGCGACAAGTCAAGCCTCTAAATAAATAAAGCTAAAATTAAATGTGACTCATATATAAAAAATGAATTAATTAGTTTTATAGGTGAAATTGAACTTGGGTTAAAATGGAGAAGCGATATTTAAAAAAGTTTTTGTTTACACGTTTTACATCTTATAAACTATTCAGATGTCATAAGTCGCTATATATGGATTCTTATGGCTAAGTAGCTTCCAAGATGATGATGATGAGTTTGCCATACCTTAATAAACACTTAACGGGAAGAAAAAAACAAAGAAATCGAACTCTTCTCCGACAGAACGTTAAAACTTAAGAAAAACAAGAGAGGCTTGTTGTTATCATTAATAAACCAAACGCCAGTAAAGGAACAAAAAATATAATAATAAATATGAAAACGAAAATAAAAAAAAAAAGGTTTAAGGTGCGCGTCTCGAAAAGCTACCGAGTTACTCGAGGCGGCAAGAGATGGCGTTAGTTTTTCCCATAGGAATTCAAGGGATTTATTCCATTTCATTTTAAAGATTCCAGCTAATTAATTATGGGTAAAAAATTAATTATTTTTTAACACAATGATTACTAATTTAATTATCTATAAATTATAGATATCTTTTATTTAATGCGATTAATCTAAAAAAAAATTTTATTTTTTCGAAAATCAAAAAAAGGGCTTCTATAAGTTGTAGACATTTTAAATAGCTTTAATTAAAAAAAAATTTGAGGTCGAAAGCTTCAAAATTGTGGCCACTGGAATAAAATTAGCACCCCGAGATGCGCACCTTAATCTAAATCAGTGGTTCCCAACCTTTTTTGACCCATCGCCCCTTTCTGGAGGTTGACTAACACCTATCGCCCCCCCTTTTTTTTTTTTTTTTTTTTTTTGTTTACATTTTCATTGTATGCCTAATTTTAATTTGAAGTAAAGTGTAAATAATAAAGCAGTTGTATTATTTTAAACAATTTTATTACCGTAGGCCTATATACAGGGCCGCAGACAGACTTGACAGGCCCCAGGGCTACTTAATATAATATGCCCCCCCCCAAAAAAAAAAACTTAAAGTTTTTTTTTTAGTATGTAAAAGGCTATTGTGGCCTTCATGCCAACACTTTTTCACACACTTTTTGACACAACTTTTGAAATAGTTATACATAGCTTACAATAATTATTTAAATAAAGTTATATAAAATTTTTTCAAAATTTCCTAAACAAAGAGTTACAAAGTTTTAATTTATCGAGGCCAGATCTGGACAAAGGATTTCCGGGGGAATCTGGGGGTATGGAAAATTTTTTGAAAATTAGCCACTGAAATCTGCATTTTTAGCTATCCTGAGTCGTGAAAAAGATCAAACTTGATTTGAGCTTAAAGGGCCCGGGCCCCATGAGAAAAAAAAAATTCAAGAAAATGATTTTTTTTAATTGAAATTTAAGATTTGAGCTAAAAGTGACGTTTCAATTCTAGATTGGAATTATTTTCAGACTATTTTATTTTTATGATAATATTTTGTCCTCTTCTATCCTGACCATCCTGTAAATAGGAGATTTTTATTTTTTTAAATTTTAGTAAACTAATAATTTTTCTCCCTTTGAATACTCATCGCCCCCCAATCGCCCCCCCCGCTTATTTATCGCCCCCCTGAAAACCCAAATCGCCCCCAGGTTGGGAACCACTGATCTAAATAAATTGTGAAAAAGAAGGATCTATCGGCATTGCAAGGCAATTAAAATAATAAGACGACAGGATTGTATAGATGGAGTTTTACAATAAAATTAAGCACCGATTTTTTTATGCGTTTTTTTTTCATTTAGGCCTAAAGAAAGAAAGCATTAGAAGTTTGTTCTTTGGTGCACGCTATAATTCAAATGTCATACATGTCTATTATGCAAATGAGGCCCCTCCTAGTCAAACTGTAAAGTATTATATTTTGATTCTTATTAATAAGGAATAGTCACTTATTTCATCATATGAAAAATAAAAATGTGTGAGTTCCTTGTCTGTTTACGCCTTTCGACAACCAATCGTAACAATTTAAATTATGACGAAAAATTTGC
The DNA here is from genome assembly GCA_023213315.1 of Euborellia annulipes. Taxonomy (NCBI): domain Eukaryota; kingdom Metazoa; phylum Arthropoda; class Insecta; order Dermaptera; family Anisolabididae; genus Euborellia; species Euborellia annulipes. Next base: position 3,505 of record JAKCPI010005786.1, read on the forward strand.
TTGCAACTGCAATGCAACAATATTTTCCCCATTTTTTTTTTTTTTTTTATAAGAAATTTAATTCAGATGATTTCTAAAAAAAATTCAATAACTTTCTTTACATAGTCAAATGATGTTTTAATTGAATGAGATTATTAAAACGAAAAAAACAAAGAAACTAATAAACATTTAAATATCTGAATATTAAAAATTTTTGTAGATGTAATTAAGAAAAAAACATTATCATAATAATTTCTCTCTTCCTTTATTTCTTTGTCCATTTATAATAATAATAAGAGACGTAATTTTCTAAATTTAGTTCAGTATTCACAAAGAAAAAAAATATTTATTTATGCCTTTTAATAATAATCACCTTGACTCCTAAATTTTTTTAAATTTAATTAGTGTTTACCATATATATTTTTTTATTTATGAATATGCATGTATTCATATTCTTTTAGATATATTTTGTGTTTATTTTATTTCTTGTTGAAAAAAAAAATTCTTTCAACATAATTTTTATTATTCACATGAAGAGAAGTTGTTAAAAGTTTAATTTGACTTGAGTTTGAATCATTGCTTTTGGATGTTTTTCATTAATTTTTTTTTTTTTTTTTACTTTTTGTTAGTGTTTTTAAATAATTTTATTACTATGGCTACCCTAAAATTAGTGAGAGTACTAATAACTTTAATCTATTTTTTATTCTTTAAAATTAGGAAAAGGGTTTTGTTTAATTCGTTTTCTATTTTAAAAATATTTTAATTCGTATGGATTCCTTTTTCTTTGAGAAATTTAAGTTAAATTAATAAAGAAATTATTTATGAAAATGAGAGAATAATTACAAATTTAAAAAATAGGAGCTGTTTTAAATGTGTAAAAAATAGCCAGAAAAAAAAATTAATATAAATTTAATAATAAAAAGTGTCAATCATAAAAAACACAAGATGACAGGGGCATTGAGTAAAATATATAAAAAATCCCGAGCAAGTGTGCTTGAATACGCCACGGTAGTCATTTAAAATGGCGTGAGATGGGTGGCCTATCTTACAAGTGTAGGCGGCGATTGTTAAGGCTGAACGCACACCGATTGAGCAAAAATGCTCAATGGCAAAACATTTTGCCTATTCGGTGTGCGTTGGCATTGAGCAAAACTTTTGCTCTTGGACAAAATGTTTTGTCGAAGAGCGTTTTGCTCAATTGGTGTGCGTTCAGCCTAAGAAAGCCGTCTCAATATTAAGTTTATTGTAATAAAATAGTTACGTGCTAAAACAGTCCATGTGTGGTATTTTATATTTAAGAAACATTGGCGTAGCCAGAAATTTTTGATGGGGGGGGGGGGAACAAGAAATTTTTTTCAAAAATTTAAGATTATTTTAAGGTATTTATAATTCAGTTTGGTTTGTTTTTTTAGCTAGAGTAAATTATTATATTTTACTTTCTCTTACCCTATGTTAAATATACAATAATTTGTATTAAATATTTAGTCATGGCTTGGGTCCCATGGGGGGGGGGTTTGAACCCAAAACCCTAAGCCTATGTTAAGAAAAATACTTTTATCAATTAAAAATTACAAATATTTAAAAGAGTTTAAAGAAAAAGATCAATTGGAAATTATATTATTTTAAGATGGTTTTATTTCATTCACGAAATTAATCAAATACATATTAAATATTTATTGAAATGTTTTACATATAAAATTAGAGGCGATTTCTTGACATAATGAGAAGCCACTTATAATGAGAATAAAATTATATACCCATTTATATGTGTTTAATATAATTCTGATAATCTATAAATAGCATCTAGTTGCTGATCACATGATTTTATCGTTTAATTAAAATACAATACTGTTAAAATAATACATTATATAATCGAAGAATATTTTTTAAGTAAAATTCAGGGTGTAGCCTAAATATAATTTTTAATAAGATTTTCTATTATAATTATATTTTTCTATCTTCAAGGTTACATACCTAGTAATTATACATAAAATAAATACATGTTTTTAATGCATAATAAATAGTTTGTATCTGAGTAGGGATAAGATTCTTATTTCATAATTCGAAGAATGCCGGTTCACTTTTCTTCAAAAGACAAAAACATTTATTTAAAATGATGAGCCTCCAATTAAGTAAAATAATTAATGTCGAATAAAAATATTAATAATTTAAAATCAAAAGACAATAACAAATTGAATAAAAAAATGAAAGAAAAATAGATGAAAATGAATTAATTATTCTTAATTTCCTGGTCTTTGGTTGGAAGCAAGAAATTTTTGCATCTTCGATTCTATTTCAATTACTTCTCTCATTAATAATAGTATACTTTTCCATTTCACTATTCTTAATAGTTTAAGCTTCTATCTAGACCAGTGTTTCTCAGACTATTTGTAGCTGCGACACCCTTTTATTAAGTCCAAAAAATAAAAGTACGAATACTACGGTATCGTACAATTCTATAGTTTGAAAATGTAATATTATATTTGGAAACAGCAAAAAATAATATACTTTTTATTTGATTTAAATAAATTTAATAATCTGTTTATGTACACATAACAAAATTATAATTTTTAATGCGAATGATGTAGAGAACAAAATTACAGAATATTTCTGCGACACAACTGAACTTTGACACTAATCGCGACACTTAGTTTGAGAAACACTGATCTAGACAGAAGATAATAAGTAAAAAGAATAGCAGCTAATAAGTATATTTCATTTATTAAGGCCCACTAAGCTGACGCTTCGGTCTTGATTAAGACCATCTTCAGCCCCCCAAGCTCCAATCAAGACCGAAACGTCAGATCAGTAGACCTTAATAAATGAAATATTCCAGTGTTTTTCAATCTGTGAGTCGCGACCCCTAGGGGGGTCGTCGGCAAAAGGAAAAAGGCAAAGTTCTACACTACAATAAAAACACAATTTCAATGAGAAGGATTTTCAAAAATTTGTCATTTTCTAACTTAAAGTAGTCTTATGTCTTAATAATGAAAATAGGTACCAAAATAGAAATAATCATATACATAGTCTTTTAATTTACTAACTTTTTGACTGTCTATGGACCAAGGAAGTTGCCAGAATTTTTCAACCTGTAAAGGGGTTGCGTATTCAAAAAGATTAAAAAAACAGTGAAATATACAATAGCTGCTATTCTTTTTACTTACTCATCAACTTATTCTAGGCCTATATAAAATCTTCATATTTCAATATCTTAGGTAGATAATATTAAAATAATGAAAATAAATATTAAAAAGACAAATGACCGATATGATTTTATCACTTAATATTTAATGAATTCAGAATCTGTAGAACTCAAAAGTATAAATAAGAAAAAAAAAAAAATCTAAAAATTCCGCAGAACTAAACAAAACTTGTTTAATAAATTAATAATAAAAACATTTAAATTTAGGCGGAGTTTTTTTTTTCTAAATATTTAAATAAGGCATTTTGTTAATATGGAAAGCAGAAGAGGATCCCCGGGGAGAGGCTTCGTCCCAAGGCCACCCAGAGCTGACGGCCCCACTCTTAAGTCTTGAGTCACAATTAGGCTAAGTAAATATCCCGATGGCGAGACGAGAGAGAGCCAAGTCCTTTGTTTGGTTGCCGCCAAGAGCCCAGCCACCCTCATCTCATCTCGACTGCAACCTCTGCCCATCACCTGGCCACACATATGTACATACATATACATACATAGGGAACCTCCGGAGCGCTAATGAACACCCGGCACACACCTGCTCATACAAAGTTCAGAACACCCCCACGCCCTGTTAGCTTTCAATAAAAAAAAAAAAAACAAAAAAAAAAAAATGGGAAATATACTCTCAGAATATCGAAGCATAAATAAAAAATATTTTCGATTAAATGAAACCCGGCGTGCGCGGTCAAAAAGCATAATAAAATGCTCGAGCCATAGACTCGATTGGCGCGTAAATTATTCAATTAAAAGACTCTAGAGAATAGATTCAAAATACAAACTGAATTTTACAATAGACAATCTGAATAAAATACTGAATAAAATTTTCGTCTTTATACATATATATATATATATTTGAATAAAAAGAGAGATTCGCCTTTAATTACAAGTAATGCATGTTTTGTAAACAAAACATCCTTTTCCTGAATAATTCAAATCATATCCTATTTTTCGAAAATAAAAAAAAAAAAAAAAAAAAGAAAAACTGAATAAAAATCGTCCATTACATTTTCACTAAGAGAATATTAATGGAGTTCGAACAGATAGACTGTACACATATCCTTCATGGATAATTCATAATAATATGAAATTCAAAAAGATAGTATCCAAATCAAATTTCCTTCGTTATATATATATATATATATATATATATATATGTGAGTGGTTGTTTGTCCAGAGGGCTGGCTAAATTGAGCCCCACCGCCTATGCCCCTGAGCATACATTTCCCTTTCTCTCTCCACTCACAACTCTCTGGATATTTATTTATTTCATCAGTTTGGCTTTTCGACCTTTTTTTTAACCATCCTGAAGAAGTCCCTAGATCAGCCACTCCTTTATCCTTTTTTCTCCTGTCAATGATCACATTCAAGACTCGCGTCACTCGCTAAAAATAAAGCGAGCCACACATTTTATTTTAATATAAAAGTAAATAGATTTTTTTTTATTTTTAAGAACGCATATCTGGTCGACTGTTTCTATTTTTATCGAACAAATGTATAATATTTTGGATCGTGATGTATTTTAAAAAGGAAAGCGAGAGTGTTGAAAATATTTACTAGAATAGAAAAGATTATATCAAGATAAAGCTAATCATAAATTAAGGTATAAGAGCTTACCTTACATATTTCTAATAATTTTATTTTTATTTAAAAAATAAATTATAAAGCTCTAAGGACCTGTAGTCGCAAATAACTTAAAAATATTTGATAAAAAGAATAGAAACTATATTAATTAAGATTGTGAATAGAAAAGAAATAAATATAATCATAATTTTTAATTTCTCTTACCCTATATATGAAATATATAGAGATAGAGAAAGTATTGGATTCATGTCAAAAATTCGATGTCGAGATTTTGATGGATCTTCACGTTTTAAGGTCCCCTGAATCCAAAAAAGTGGTTTTCATGGTCTGTCTGTGTGTCTGTATGTCCGTCTATGAATAAAATATCTCAGGAACTAAAAGAGCTACCAGGTTGAAATTTTATATTTAAGTTAGACACCTCCCCAAGGAGTGAAAATAAGCTTTTGAACAAAAAGTACTAGTGCTTTACGGAAGTACTTTTTCAGGTTTTTTTTTTTCGATTTTCTCAAAATTCGCTCCAACGATTTTGATTAAAATTCAAAAATCACCTATTTTTTAGATGCTCTTTAAAAAGTATATCAATGAAATTTTTCGTGGAAATCGTTTGAAGTACACTTTACTGATGTACTATGTCAGTTTTTTTGGATTGACCAGCACGGTGCACAACTTTCTCTTACCGGAGGGTTTCCTATAAAAAATAATTTATAAATCTTTTAATTTCATATTCTTTGATTTATTTTTAAAATTATTTTATCTTTTGATTCTAATAGATGTTCTTTTTGGCAGATTTGTGTCTCTCCAATGCAAATTGTGATACACCTCTATAGTGCTGAGCTGAAGGAGTTGGGTGCAAGGTGCTTCGCGTGACCTTCAACTACCCGGAAGGTAAATATTTCATTCTTTGGTAATATTGAAATACACAAACACATTTCATTTATTTATTTTCTTGAAACTCACTCATTAATTTAATTTAGAGTATAGGATACAAGTCATCATTATAATTCCAGTAATATTTATCAATCAAAAGGTCTTTAATGCATTTTTTTAATATGGTGGGCCACGGCCCACGGGTTGGAAACCGCTGCTCTAGTAATATTTATACTCACACACACACGCACACATTTTATTTAATTTATAAAATTTCAAGCAGTTTTTTTTTTTTTGTTTTTCTAATTTATTTTCTTTTTTTGTTACAGAACTCCGAGAAGGGCGCAACAAAAGAAAGGTAAGCTTTTGCATGGTGCAAGAATATTAATGGGGGTTAGGTAATACAAATTTAAATGTATTCACTTTTCGATATCTTGCATTTAGAAAATTCATATTCACACCTTAAATTGTAGTTTAAAGATTAAATATAGAGGGAGAAGGGTGCACCATGCCAACGAGAGGGATTTTTATTGTTGAACCTGCAGTTACTCTTCGGGAGCCTAAAAGTGGAGAATTTCTTTCATTTTAGGCCTCTGTTGGATATTTGTTGTTGTTATTAGATGTTATTTGTTATTAGATGTTATTTAATCTGTTAAGATCCCTTGATTTGTTTTTATTTAGGATCCAATAGAGAGCTAAACTGAAATTTATTCTCGTTGGTTTATTCCATGAACGAATCATAAGGAGATGTGGTCAGATCTGATTCAAAGATTGAGGCTCAGGTTCTTAAATGCTCTTGTGTTTGCGAAAAGACGACTTTTATTGACGCATTCGGGAGTCTAATATGTTTTTGTATCTTTGAGGGTGAGTTTAAGGTGGCTGGGTTAAATGAGTCAGGGAAGGGTTGCCGTTTCTCCAGGAATAGTCTGGAGGGTCAAAATTGCAATCCTTGAGGCTAGGAACCCGGGGGCTCCACCGATCTGATGGTGGAGACGGGGTTAAACACAATACAATTTTTATTCGTATTTTGGGTTAGTCTAGGTAGGATCTCTTTCACGTATGCCCTCGCACTCGTTTGCTCGTAATTCAAAAAATCAAGTTTGTTCTCATTGATGTGACTTCTTCAGACTATCGGTTTACGGACAATATTTTTTTTTATTGTATTTGTAGTAGGCAAGAAAGGCAAAGTTAATATTAAAAATTAAAACTTCCTTGCTGTTTTTTATTATTTTTCTTTACTGCAAACACTTTTTTGTAGTAAATGAAAATAACTTTATTAGACTTTATTTTTAATGGCAATAAGACTTGTTAGTGTTTATGTAAGTGTGAAAGAAGAATGAAAATCTTAATTTTCTCTAAAATAAAAGGTAAATATGAATCAAAGTATTCTAACTTAAAATCCTCATAATTAACAGATTTGATCGAAGACTAATTCAATTATTTTTTTTTAGGACCAGAATCGAACATATATATTTTAATATTATCCATAAATAGTGATTATCAGTAATGTGAGATGAGAGAAAGTGTGATGTGCTTAGTTGCATCAGAATTTTACTTTCCCCTATTATATTTTGTTTTTTAATAGTAAGGGGAAAGAATTATGATCATGAAAAATTTAACCCACCTTCGTTGCATTTTTTTGTTTAATTTATAATTTTATATTATTTTTTCTTTTAGAATATTTAAAATTCAGAATTAATTAAAAAAAAAAAACATTTTTTTTAATAGAATCCATTTTTGTTGTATATAGATGTATATAAAAACAATATTTATGGTTAAAATATTTTTTCCTTTTTTTAATATTTTTAAGAAAATTATTTCTATCATTTAAATTCCTTTTTTTTTTTGTTTCGATACGTAACCTTGAATATTTCAATTTGAAATCTTGATTAAAATTAAACGCCTCTCAGTTTTCCAATATCAAACAAATTAGTGAGTTAAGAAATAATATTGTCAAGTACAACATATAAAAATAATTAAATTATAATTATAAACTTGAACAATTTAAAGTTGAATAACATGTTAATGGCGAGTTTTCTTAATTTGAAAATTTAATTCAAAAACTTTATTTGAGAATTTATTAAAGAAAATGTATTTAAGAAACGTAGGCTATATAATTTGAAAAATACGTATTAAGGATAATGTCGTATTTTTAAATTAGATTATATTTTAATTTAAAAAAATAAAAATACATAAAAAACATAATTGCTTTTTCCATTGTTTACATTTCTATGAAATTATTAAGGGTCAGAAGAGAATTTGCTTTAAAAGCAAGTCGTTATTTTTTTAAATTAAATAAAACAAAATTATAGTCATTCGTCTAAATTATTTAATTAAGGAGACTTCAAAAATTTCAAAAGATGGAATATAATTTTATTTTATTTTTTATTTTTAAACATTCTAAAAAATTTATATAAAAATGGTTAAAAAAAAAAAATGAAATTAGTTGTTGAAGACGTGCTGCGTTTAAATCGGTTCTGAAATGCCTTTAAAGTACAAATCGAAACGTTTTTGGTAAATAGATCTTCTCAAATCATCAAAAATACTTCCGTGTGGGTGGAGGTATCCTCTTCTGGACCAACCGGCAAAAAACTTTTATAATGACTCATTGCAATTAGAAATGTTTTATTTTATTGTCACATCCGGTGATGGAGAGTTGCACAACTCCACATCATTCTTTGAAATTAATTGCCATGAAAAGTAATTATTAAAATATATGTTATAATTGTTGGCCTGCGAGAGGCGGAGGTAGAGGTTAATAATCACGGCTGTGAATATATTAGCCAGCTGGCGGTCAGGATTTTTAAGGTGGTTTCAAACTAAATGCATAATTTATCCCCGATTCAAATGAACACACATGTTCCAAATCATTTTATAATGATTTGTTAAAATATCGCAATCAAAAAAAAAAAAAAAATATATATATATATCTAGAAAGATTTCCCGGTTGATGTTCTAATTACAATTTATGGGCGTGTTTATTTTTTCCTGTCCGGATAACATCTTTCTCAAACAATGATTAATTGTTTTCTATATTTTTCAAATAGGAATAACAACAAAACTCTTAAAGATTTTTTTGACTAGATAAAATTATTTTACATCGATTCTATTTGAACGGGATTAACTCATTTTATTGCGGAGAGGAAATTGAATGCGATGGAGGCTGGTGGTGGGGGCGATGGAGGGGGCAATGAAAGAAGAGTGGAGGGGAGACAGCGGGGGACGTCAAGCGTCCGTCCCCCGCCGAGCCACGTGGGAGTCCCCTCGGCAACAAAAAAAAAAAGCTGCCATCTTCACGGATAAACAAAGCAACCTCCAGTCTTCGCCTTCATCGCTCCTAACCTCTTCGCTCCCATCGGGAGCAGCTATAGAGACTAATACCAAGGGACATATGACATCGTGGCTAACTCGGCTTGATTGACAGACGACTTGTTAAGAAAAATTTATAGCCATTCTTAAATCTTAAATCTTCTCAGATGTTTCTTAAAATAAAATAAAATTATTTTAAGAAAAATACAATAATTAAGAAACAATTCGTGAAGAAATTGATAATTTCAAAAAATGTCAAATAAATTATTTGCCTTTTAAATCTTAAAGGCGGCTACCCACGTAACTGCAAACTTGACAAGCATGCATGTGCAATCTTTGCAATCTTTTTGAACAAGCATGCACAAATTCCCTTCGGCAACACACGGCTCAAGCATGGTTGTGCAAGCAACAGCTTAAGCCGAAAATTAACCTAAAAATGTCAAACTTATTTACAAATGTATTCGAAGATAACAAGAAATCCCACTTGCTTTAAACAGAGACACAATAAATATTAATATTTAAATTGAAATATTAAATGAATTAATATATATTAAATAAATATCAAATGTCAAGACGTATATAAAATGGCGGACGAGCCTATGATGAGTTTTGCTTGCGCAAATATGCTTGTGCATGATTAAAATTCAATCGAGCATCAAGCGGCTTGCACAATTAAAATGCTTGCGCAAAATTGTCTTACAGACGCTACAGTTTGCTTGTACAAAAAGATTACACATGCATAAAAATAAATAAGATTTGGTGGCTGTGAATGTAATAGATTTTGATAGGGCAGGTTCAGCCAAATAAAAAGCCTTTATATGCTTCTCGACTCCGGAGACGTTTCGAGATATTTTTAATGTCTCGAAACGTCTCCGGAGTCGAGAAGCATATAAAGGCTTTTTATTTGGCTGAACCTGCCCTATCAAAATCTATTACACATGCATGCTTGTCAGGTTTGCAGTTACGTGTGTAGGTAGCCTCCTTAACCAAGAAAGTTACTCTAAAATTATTGTATTTTTTTTAATTGAAAATTTTTAAATTTTTCTTATGAATATTATGAATTTGGAGTCCAGTTTTTATTTAATACAAGATGTTTGCAGATCTTTTGTCATTCTACTCCCCCTCTGAACTGGCTCTGCTGTACTCTGATGTCCCATTAGGACACTAAGAGAAATGTCTCTCTATCTCTTCTCATTCAATGTTTCGAAATTTTCAAAAAAATAATTTTGAATTTTATTCTCCGGTTCTTTTTTTTTTTTAAATAAGGTATTTTTCTGAATCTGAGTCTCTATATATTTCAATTTATTTAAATAAATTTTTGTCACATTAAACGGGATGCGAACCCTATCCTCAGGTTCTTTCCGTATGTGTATGATCCAGCAAGAATTTCCAACACTAATAATAAATAATTTTGTTTATAACTTATATCTATTTCACAAACGTAAAAAAATGAATAATAAATTATTTTTAGAAATTAATAAATATATCGTGACTAATATCCATCGACATCATTGCTAACTTAGTTTGAATGGCATTTAGAATGAATAATTTGAATTGTATTTAAAACTATGTATATTAAAATACGTAGAGAGTGTAGTGGATTAAGGTAACAGCTACCCACCCTATTCAAGTCTCAATTTGATAGATTGTAATTGATTTGCTATGGAGGGTGAAGAAATACCGTGGAAAAACGAGCCGAAATAAGACTACTCTTGTCCTGATTAAATAAATTTAACTTTTAACAGTAAATTATAAATAGGGGGATCTGAAGAGTGTTATTGCAACTATATACTGGGGATAAGTTGTTAACGATGAAATTAATCTAAATTCTTTTTCAAAATAAATGTATAGCAGCTATGTCAAGAGACACATAACATCGGGGCTGCTTTATGTTGAGTGACAAGGAAAAAATATGTAGTTTCATGTTTAAATCTATTTTTAACAACATATGAGCAACTAGAAATAAAATTAATTAATTGTACTTAATACTTTTGCTAATCAAAACATGATAGAATCTTTGAAAAACATATCTGTGACTTTTTCCAATATTTTCAACAGAGATTTCTTATCTATAATTTTACTTACTATTAAGAAAATAAACAAATATGTTTTGATGAAGATAACGTTAATTAATAGAACATTTTTTAAAGTAGACAAGTAATCAAAAAAAATAAATAAATTATTAATTAATTGACGAAATGTTAAGATTTTTAAAAATATCTGCGATCCGTGTTTCTAGATTAAACTATTCCAGTGGTATGTCTTAAAAAGCAATTTTTTTTTTGATTAAATCAAAGTCAACAAATTGACAAATCAAACAAATCAATTAACATACGATAACTGTACCAAGAGGGGAGGACAAAAAAAAAACTGTTAAATCCGACAGAATAGAATGTAATTACAATATCTTCCCCTTCGATTTCAACAAAAAATTAGGTATTATCGGCAAAAAATACAGAAAGCCTCAGTTAAATGAGAAAATACATAAATAAATATTGTTTAACCTAAAAATCCTCTAGTTTAATTAGATTAGAGATGAATAAAATAAATAAATAATGGAATATATTAATATGTATTAAATGGGGTTTATTTTTTTAAAAGCAGAATTATTATTAAATATTTCACTTGTCAAAATATTAAACAAATGATGGAAAAAAATATTGAATATCGGAATTAAGCGAGTGTGATGTTTAACAGAGAAGAGTTATAACACTCATTAAGATAAATGTATCTAAACAAAATGATTCGGGACCTTATAAAAAATTTTAAGCTAAAACCTCATTAGATTTATAATAATAAAATTATGAAATAGTTTTATTAATGCCTGTTGGCCGCCAGGATTTTAAATATCCTAATACTTAAAAATAGTCCCACTATTAATAGGTCTTTAAAATTACTATTTAAAAATCTTAATTGTATGAGTCATTGCCTTCAAGTTGGGAAATTTATAAAAAAAAATAAATATTAATATAAGCAGATATTTATCTCGTTTAAATTATTTTTATAATATATATATAATTATAAAAAAAAAAACTTGTTTTAAATTAATAATTATTATTTGGAATTTGAAGGTCATCAAATTCGGGTTTCTTCTAAGAACCCTAATGTGAAATATATTTTCAATAAAAAAAAAACTCACTAATTAAATTTTTAATCAAATAGATACATACTTCGTTAGAGAAAATTGAATATTAATAATTATTTATTTAATAAATTTGGCTAAAAAATAATTTTATTTATAAAATCAATATTTGTGTTGTGATGATATGGAGATATATAATCAAAAATCAAAATTTAATTTCAATAAACATTAGTTATATAACAAATTCTATTATTTTATAAGGTCAAACAATATTGTGAAACGCAATTAGAAATACATTCAAGAATCAAACTGATTGAAGCTCAATGTTTATTTACCAAAATACCATGTTTATATATGAATTGCTAAAATTTGGTTTCATAGTAATTGAAATGAGTATATTATTGGAAATAAAATAGTGAGAAGCCCTTCCTAAATTTGAAAATTACAAAGGCAATCATTTTAAATAGGTAATAATAAATATATCCATTTATTTTTCAGTTAAACTTATTTTTGTTTAATTATTATTAATTGAAATAGCAAATGATTAAATAATCACATACAATCGAATATATTAATAGTAGGTAATTTAATTACAGACAAGGGCTAATAAATAACAAGTAAGCAAAATAGATTTTATATATTAATGTGTAATTTAAAAAAAAAAGTTATATGTTTGAGTTTAGAAATAAATTAATATTGTAGTTAAATGAGTTTTAAGATGAATAATGATACAATCATAAAATTTAAATTTTTTTTTTTACTATTGTTTCATTTGAATGACTAAGATACCTATAATTTATTAATAATATGACGATATTAGATTACTATTTTTTTGAGGTTTTTTTTATTAATACATTTGTATATTAACCGCTTATCATAGATGATTCATAAGTTTTTTTTTATATTACCATTTTATTAGATAATACTGATATTCAATCGAAAAAAAAAATAAAATAGAAATTATTTATAATTATCCGGTTCTATGATTAAAAATCTATATAAAATTATACAAATATTTTTTTTAGAATTTTTCTTAAGGTGCGCGTCTCGAAAAGCCGTTAGAACACGATTCAGTACCGAGTTACTCGAGGCCGCAAGAGATGGCGTTAGTTTTTCCCATAGGAAAACAAGGGATTTATTCCATTTCATTTGAAAGATTCCAGCTAATTAATTATAGATAAAAAATTAATTATTTTTTAACACAATGATTACTAATTTAATTATCTATAAGATATAGAGCGAATTTTTTACAAATATCTTTTATTTAATGCGATTAATCTAAAAAAAAAAAAAATTTTATTTTTTCGAAAATGAAAAAAAGAGCTTCTATAGGTTGTAGATATTTCAAATAGCTTTAATTTAAAAAAAATTTGAGGTCGATAGCTTCAAAATTGTGGCCTCTGGAAACTCCCAAAATTAGCACCCCGAGTGTTTAATGTAATTCTTAGTCGCTTGAGAAAAATTTTAATCTAAATAAAGAATATATAGATTTGACTGTTGAAGCTATTTAGGGTTACACTGTATATAAAACAGTTATATTTATTTATGATCATTATCGGCTATCGATCACACCAGGTTTTGTTACAATGGCTATAATATTTTCTATGAAGTACAAGAGTAAAGTGTGCTTCAAACAATTTTGTCTACAAAATGAGAATATATATATTTCAAATTTCGCTATAGCTTTTTTAATAGTTGATAATTTCAATATTTTCTTCAATTAAGTTATTAAAAATATATTATTCAAATGTTTTCTATCGGAAGCAGTCATATTAATTTTATGTGAGCATTGAATAGTTATGATGTGGTCAGTCGTTACAAGTTTTTTTTTTTTTTTGTGTTTACTGGAAGTCACCTATCCAGCTTCTATTAAAGGTAGTTGCATTTTCTCATTATGTTCGGATTATTCACGGATTTTAATACCCGCGAAAAGTCTTTACTATGAGTGAGGATAAACGCTAGTTTATTACTTAGTGAGTTTTTGTTTCTTCTTCGCCAACGATCTAAATCCTTAAACTTAAAGAAACTTTTATTTAGGAAATATAAAAACTACTTTTCCGATTTCTCTTTTTCTTAATTGAATTTTTTACTTGTTAATTCTTAGAAAAAAAAAATGAGTCACAAGTTGCACCTTTTAGCTAATTTTAAATGTTGTTCAGCTGGGGTAGCTGACTCAGCTGAGCCTATTATATTCCTAAATATGAAGGCGAGGTCCCGAAGGAGGCAGGCGCACCTTGATCTAATCTCCCGCACTATCGGCAAGTCGCGACTCGCGAGCGCACGCGCCCTGCCTAATATTTAATTATAACACATAAGAATCGTTAATTGAGTTATCCGTTGCTGCCTCTGTGAGATCAATATAATATACGAAATAAAATTTTGAATAGAAAATCAATATGACGTCCAACGTAATAGAACTTTGTGATGTTTTCGAACGTAATTTCATTATAAGACCGATGATACGGGATTCTCTTTTTTATTATAGAGCAAATCGAATTTGGGCGCTGTATAATTTAACTAAATTGGCTGGTTCCGTGGACAGTGGTGAGTTGCAGGGAAACGGTGCTGAGGGTTGGCTGGAGGGCCGATGCTTTTGCCCCGGGGAGACTTGAGGGGATGAGGTTTTCTGATTGCCTCGCATGCCGGGGCAGGGGGAGAAAAACCCACTTTACTCTGCTTGTTTCTACGACAATTCTTTGATATATTTACTAAACGATTAAGTCCAAAGAGATGAAGATGGGGTCAGCAACCTCGATGGGAGCCCCCGAGTCACGTCACAGCCTGGCGGCCAATCGCGGCCGGCAACTCTCGAGGCCAAGACGTAATTACGATAATATCCAGTAATTACAATCAACAGTGAAATATATAATATGCATACAAAAATCTATCTATAAATAGGTAAATAATGAGATAGACGAAAACGCTGTAGGAAGAAGAAACAACAAGAACAAAAAAAGAAGAAGGCAATTAAAATAGTGAATTATTATACAAAATTTACAAATCACTTTCAAGTTTTCTTAGTTCTAAGGAAGAGCAAAATCTTCGATTGGGTTCGAAAACCCTGATTTGATCCACTTGACTAAAGCTAAATCCAAAATATGAGGATCTATTCAAATTTGGTAACTCAATAAATTTTTTTTCCCTGATCTTTTAATCAGATCTAGATAAAAAGTGACAAGAAAGTGTTTTTGTCGCGATTCAATCATTTAATTTTATGATTTTTCAAAATAACTTTTTTATTATAAAAAATTTTCCTTTTTATCTTATTCTTTTTCGTGTTCTTATTTTCATCAATTTTTTGTTTTTTGGATACTCGAGAAAATCAATTTTATTTATTTATTTATTATTTTTTTTTTTTAAGGGAGAGAAATATTTAAATTGGAAATTTCTTTGGAGTGAACAGCTACAACATTCCTTCTTCGGGAAAAGCAAATATAAATAAATAAATAACCAAATCAATATATTATATTGCTCTTAAGGATTCTTTTTTAAAAATTCACTAAAAAAAAGTAAGAAATTTCCTCTAAAGATTTAAATAATTAATTAGAAATAGTGGATTTAAAAAAAAGATGTTTGAATTAATTGATATTAATGTATAAAAGAAAAAAAAGTGTATTCAAAGTAATATTAAAAAATATGTATAAAGTTTCGAAACTTACCACGATCTATTGATTAAAATCTCATTCAACAAATTACCTTAATATTATAATATAGGAATTGAATAAATAAATACCTACTTGGGTTAAAATTCAAATTTGAGCTTTGTATGTTTTTGAGAAATGGTTTTTTCAGATCAAACATGTATTTCCAGGGAAATCTCAATAATGAATTTTTTGATTATCATTCTAAAGAAAGTAAAACTAGCTTGGAGTAGTTGATAGCGCGCCTGCCTTATATACCAAGGGTCGCGAGTTCGGATCCCAGGCAGTAAGATGATTTTATTTAAGCCATTTGGATAACAAATGACTTACATAAGAATGTCTGGACCCCCAATAGATATATTTATTAACAACAGTTAATCGTAAAAGTTCAATGGCCTAAGTTGAAGAAAAGACTACCTATATGCATGTGTGTGTCAATTTTTTTTTTTTTTTTTAACGCTCACACTTTTTTCCCATTCACTCTCACATTCACATATCCACACACACACACAGTCTTTTCGGCAACTCAGGCCATATAAGACTTTTTACGATATCCCTTATTGATAAATATCCATATATGGGGTCCAGGCATTCTTATTTAAGTCATTTGGTATCAAAATAGCTTAAATAAAATCATCGGACTGCCTGGGATCCGAACCTTCTACCCTTGGTATACAAGGCAGCCGCGCTACCAACTACGCCAAGCCCGAGGGCGAATGCCAATTTCTTTTTTAACTATCTCAAAATATCTTTATATAAATATTCAATTGTTTTGTATTGATATAAGCAATAAATATACCTAAAAATGCCTAATTATTAATTGTCCCATCAACAAATAAACATATTCATACTTATGTTCAATTAATATAAAAATTTTGAAATAAATATTGATTTTTTTTAGAGTATTAATATGCAATAAATTAAGTATGGTCCTTTGGAAATTAATATAAAACTAGTTCAGGAGGGGATTTTATCAAATAGACTAGAAGTATTATAAATAAAAGATATAGAGATAACCTAACTAAATTAAATCTCATTTTGAGGAAATGAAGACAAAAATGAGAAGAAAATGTTAAAGAAAAAGACATATTAGGATAAAAGATGGCTTCAAATAGCGCAAAAGAATGAAGTTCAAGAGCCAGTTTGTTGAAAAATGGAAATTTATTAAAATATTATTTTGCTATACCTACTTAATGAAGAAATCATTCTTTATCTTATATTTTTTTTTTTATTATGAACGAGATTGAAATACGTAAATAAAGAAGAGACTGTAGCGATAAAAAAAAAATATTTCTATTATTTGTTCTTTTAGATCGAGTTTAAATTAATAGTTTAAATCGAGAGAACATTTTCTATAACACCAAAAAGTTTATATTTATTAAAAGGGAAAACATGCCCTTATTCGATCAACTTCCCTTTCTCTTGAAAGGAAAAGTATTCTTGCTGAAAAGTCAATAACCTCTATAAATCTTTCTATCAAACTGTTAAAATGTTAAATTAACTTTATAAATATCTCACTTGGTGTAATTATTTCAATGAAGGAAAAATTTGACATTTACTAGGGGTCAAGAATTTTCTAAAAGTGTCGAAATTTTTTATTTTTTTTTTTTTGATTACTGAACAAAATAGAAGATGTAGCAAAAAATCTAGTGTGACTTGTCGCACAGTACACAACTTTCTCTTAGCTTCGGTAAGTGAAAGTTGTCCTGTGCTTGTCACACCAGATTTTTTATGTCGACATATATTTAGTTTCCGCAGATTTTATTATTAGAATTAAAATTTTAATAAAATTTATAAGTATGGAAAAATATTTATATTTTGTTACTATTGCAACCATTTCTTCTCTTTCCTATGAAATACAAGAGTAAAGTGTACTTCAAACAATTTTGAGGGCAAAATGAGAATATACCTTTTGAATAGCATCTAAAAAATAAGTGATTTTTGAATTTTAATCAAAATCGTTAGAGCGAATTTTGAGAAAATTGAAAAAAAATTGGAAAGTACATCAGTAAAGTACTACGTAGTACTCTTTGACCGATTTTGTTCAAAAGCTTATTTTAAAGCATCAGGGCAGCGTGCCTAACTTAAATATAAAATTTCAGCCTCTTTGCTCTTTCTTCATTAAAATTGAACACACACACAGACAGACAGACATTTTGCGAAAACCACTTTTTAAGACTCAGAGAACCCTAAAACGTGTATATCCATCAAAATCTCGACATCGAATTTTTTACATAAATCCAATAGGCTACTTTCTATATATATATATATTACATATATAGGTAAGAGAAAGTAAAGAGGTGATTTTTTTAAAATAATACAGTTATTCTTTCAAAGTCCAAAAAAAAAAAAAAAAAAAATTGAATAATTACAAGTTTTGTGTAATTTATTTTTTTTAAATCCATTTGATTAAGGATATTTAATTTTCAAAATGGAATAAATTAGAAATTTCCTAAAATCGAACTGTTTTAATATTATTAATTAAATAAAATATTTAATCTGGAGAATAATTTGATTTGTCAAATTGAGGAATAATATTTACCATCCTGGTTATAAATCTCTGTCTCTTCCTGGTATTTTTCAACCTTTTTCATTTGCTCCTATTTTTTTTACTAATTAATGATGATTTGTGTCAACTATAGAGAAAGTAATTTTGCTTACTCAGGGGCTCATGTCTGGTTCTGACCATGCGACGGGCCGGCTTGACATGTTTCAATCCGACCCGGAAATGTGAGATAATGTAAAAGATCTAATTTATATTGTTTAAGTCTAAACATGGGCGTAACTAGGGGAGGGCCGGGGGGCTGCCCCCCCCCCTCCCAGAAAGCTCCTTGCCCCAAGAAAAATTGAGAAAATATGGGGCTTTCCAGGCTCACCGGAGGATAGATGGTCTCATGCCCCCTCCCAGCCAAATTCCCTAGTTACGCCCATGAGTCTACAAATATCACGACAGACAAACTGAGAAATCAATTTCTGGTCATTCAAAATTTAAATTTTTATTAGTAAAAAAAAAATCCCGTTTTCACTAATACTAACCTTGATCAGCTTTCCATTCATTGTTTTTAATGACATCAATGGAAAGGTATGAGACATGATTAACAAATCATTGTTTCATTAAAAATAAACGTGCGACTCAATTATAAATCGATGATATTTATCTCGAATAAGATAATTTGGTTTGAATATGTGATGGCCGAGGGTGGTGAATAAAAGATGCCCCTTCTATCAGAAGGGTTTGAGGGTGTTGCTTTGGATAGCCGCTTGGCGCGCGCCTTCTTGCGCCCTTAGGGCCACCCGGCCCTCCCCCATGTAATATTGATCTCAGGCCTATTTGTCCCCCACGAGCATGATGCATCTCTACTTCTCTTCTCTTCTCTTCTCCTTCTCTCTCTCTCCTGGAGATTCCAGATTGTCAAGATCAAATTCAATCTCTATTTACAAAATACTCCCACACTTACTAAACCCTCCACCCTCACATATTGTAAATAAATAGCTACTATTTTACTTAAAGCAAAAGATAAAGATAGCCAAATTATTTTATTTTAACCTTTTAAAATTTTAGGTGTGGATTTGATTATCAGTTATGACGGACATACAAGAAAAAGAGTAATAGTGTTACCGGTATTTCTCTGTAGGGTCATTCAAGTTTTACGTAAGCAATCCAAGGGTGAGTTAATCAATTGTTTATGTCAGCATTTGGTTACCCGTTGTTCACTAAAAAAAGAATCCAATGGAAAAAGTATGAAATGTTTACGTAATCAAGGGAAGGTGTTGGCGATTTGCTTATTATTACTGACAGAGGGTGGGGGTTTAAAACACCAACAAATTTTCTTATACTCTCTCGGCAAGGAGAAATAGGCTAAAAGTAATTTTGGGGATTTGACTAATTACAAAATAAACAAATTTGTACGCAGAGGAGAAGAGAAGGGTTTTTAATGTGTTTAAGTCTTATTTGAAATCTGAGGTCATTTAGACGCTGTCCAATTCAAATGAAATATTTTTTTTCGCTTAGAACGGGATGCGAACTCTCGACCACTAGCACCAGAAGCTAATGTTTCACTTCTAAACAAAGATAAAGTTAATTCGCTAGGAAAATTTTGAGATTTTTATAGTCATAAGAGGGTAGAAAAAATGAGAGATGCAGCTAAGTTTTTTCTTTATTTATTTAATCCACACAGCTGACGTTTCGTTTCCGTATTTGCACCATCTTCAGAACTGGCAAAAAGTCTTTATGAAAGTGCCTCAGTGGATTTTATACATTGTTGAACCAAACCCTTATATAAAAAATATATACACAGTATGGGATGACCAGGTACAGAAAATTTTATGTACCTGGTTAACATACATATTTATTATGCAAGGGTTTGGTTCAACAATGTATAAAATCCACTGTGACACTTTCATAAAAACTTTTCGCCAGCTCTGAAGATGGTTCAAATACGGAACCGAAACATCAGCTGTGTGGATTAAATAAATAAAGAAAAAACTTTAGCTGCATCTCTCATTTTTCTACCCTCTTATGAATCTAACATCACAGCTATAAATTGCTTTTTGTAATATTTTTATAGATCCGATTTGTTATGTTGGATGAAATTTGAAGTTTTTAAAGTAAAAATAATCATTTTACGAAATTGAGACATGGCTAGAATAGTTGATTCTCTTCCTTAGCTACTCCTCTGATTGTGCATTTAAATACAATACAAGAAAAACGAAAATTTTATCATATTTATTTTTATTTTTTTTTAAACACTCACACTTTTTTCCCATTCACACTTACACTCACACACATGCATACAGTCTTTTTGCCAATTTAGGCCATCCAAATGGCTTAAATAAAATCATCGGACTGCCTGGGATCCGAACCCGCGACCCTTGGTTTGGATATTAGAGTAGTTGCTTTAAAAAATACATTATTTCAAACAACTATAGGCCCCTTATAATGTGGTGTGCTTTATTTTTTCTTTTCATATTTTAACTTAGGATATAATATTGTATTATTCATCGCTTCATCAAATACTGAATGAATAAAAAAACGAATTTCTTTTTTTAATATATTGCCTACATCGGCTTTGACTAATTTTTATTTGAAAGTTTCCAGAATATTTGAAATAAAAAAAAAAGAAATAAATAGCTACTAGTATATATATATATATATATAGCAAATCAACATCCCAACCGGATATTATTCGAAAAATGAATCTCCAGAACTCATCTATCAAGTGCAATTTATCTCAATAAAAAAAAGTTGATTAGGATTATATAGGCCATTTAAAAAGGTTCAATTCTTGAGGAGGAATTCAAGTTAATAATTATCTTCTCCGAGTTAGTATAATTTGTTTAAAAACAAAAGATAATTATTTGTTTGGAGAGAGTAAAGGCGATCCATTCTAAATCAATATAAAACTTAGCTTTCTTTGACCATCATTTGCCAGATATCAGATCGATTATAATTAAAATAATATGAAAAGAAAGTGTATAAGGAAATAACTGGAGATCCCGGGTTCAACTTGTATGTTTGTATTAAAAAAAAAAAAAAAAACACTCACACTTTTTCCCATTCACACTCACACACACATACACACAGTCTTTTTCGGCATCTCAGGCCATATAAGACTTATACATTATATTTTAATTATTATCGACCATTTGGTATCCAAATGGCTTAAATAAAATCATCGGACTGCCTGGGACCCGAACCCGCGACCCTTTGTATAGAAGTGCCAGCACGCTAGCGACTACTCCAAACCCGCAGGCGTTAATATGGTTAATAATGAAAATTTTATCCTATTGAGATTATTAAAAAAATTATCTTTCTCTTTAAGATACTTAAATAAAAAAATTTTAACATTAATTGTAATTATTTTTAATCAAGGAAACATTAATTAATTAATAATAAAATAATAAATCAAGTAAATTAGTGTTCTCCAATGGGCTCTATAAAATAATTGCAAACAAAAAATGATACATGACATAACAAAAAAAAAACCCTATAATGAGCTAACTGTTCTTGAAATGCCTGCATATTTTTCATTAATAATTAAAATTTTTTTGATTCATTTGAAACCAATTTATACATTATATTTTAATTATTATCGACCATATGTTGGGTAATTTCGGCTTCAATGAAAATCACGTCCATCTCATAAGTGTCAAATTTTTTTTTTTCTAATTTTTGATAAAATAAAAAGTTAAAAGGCTTTTAACTTAAAAAATTAAAATAAATGAATGTATTTTTGGCATATTATCTAAATCTTCTTTAATATGGAAAGAAAGAAAAAAGTAAATCAACGTTTCTTTTTTTTGTATAATTATTTTGTATCCCATGCAGGAGGCGATTAGTTGAGGAATTAAGCTTATAAACCAATTTTAGGTTCAAATCCAGCTAATGGCAAAAATTACCCAACTCTATCAGTGATGGCTTAGTTAGGAATGTTAACTCACCTTAGTAAATAGCATGATAGTTACTGAAGTAAAGCACTAAAGAAAGTGAAAATAAATAAAAATCTCTAAAACCATTCGGGAAAGTTGATCTCAAAGGCCAAAAAAGAAAATACCTAAATATAAGGTGATGGAAGGTAGGCAATCTAAATGACTAATTCACTAATTAATTGTGACCTTATCTTAGGAACCAGAGATGCTTAGATATGGAAATTTAACAACTCTGCAAAGAGGAGACAAATAAAATAATGAATCTGAATTTTACGATTTTATGTATTAAGGAACCAAGCGCCACTAACCTTAGACTAAACAAAACCAATGACAATGAATTTTTTTCTTATTTTATAGAAATAGTGTAATAATGTTGTGATTTAAATAAAAAGATAGAAGGAACCGGAGAATAAAACCAGCGTTAATGGACGCCTCTACATCAATTTAATTTAAACGGCTGGTTTTATTCTCCGGTTCCTTCTATATACGTATGGTCCAGCAAAAGTCTAATTCTAATAAAAAGATAGATCTTTTTTCCTAGAAAATGGCGGTTTTATCTTAATTTCGAAAATAATAGCGCTTGGTTCCTTCATCCATAACATCGTCCAATTGGTCATTTGGGTTGCCTATCTTCCAGCAGATACAAACTAATTCCTGCAAACTACTTTATCATACATTTTAATATAAAAAATATATATTTTTTATAGGTTGTTAAAAAGAGTTTTTTTTTTATCTATTTTTAATATACCTGCTTTTCTCTTTCTCAGGAATGCCATTTTTACTATGTTTAAGAAAAGAAAAAAAAATGTAAAAGAGTTAATTAAAACAAACGCCAAGGAAAATTTTTATTAAATAGGAACAGGAATATATAGCTATATTTAATTATTATTATTATTATTATTTTTTTTTTATTTAAAATATTAATTTGATTTTTATAATGGTATAGATAAAAAATTGTTTTTCTTATTACTTAATTTAAAGAATGATGACTATGGGACTAGTTTATTAAAAACTTCATCAAATGATAAAGAAGATGCTTGGTATTTTAATTAAAAAGAAAAAAGAAGAAAAAAAAACCTCATGAATTGACTTGATGAATTTAAAATATTTTACTCCTGAGGTGCCAATTTTATTCCTCGAGAGAAAGAGAAAAGAATAAGAAAAATGGCGTAAAATCTTTTCAGGTGATTTATAATAGAAGTAATAAAACAAAAAAAAAAAAATACTAAATTTTTGACCTCATAAATTATATTTTTTATTTAAAATAATACAAATAGAAGACTAAATGCGTGTATGTATGTTTTTTAACCGTTTCTAAAAGTATTTTTTATTTTTTTATTTTTTAAATATCTTCTTTTTATATAAATAAAAAAATTTTGGCCTCTCGTCTGGAGGGCCTCATGGGAAATTAAGCACCCCAACTCTCAACCCCTGGGGCAAAGAAAATCAGCTTCAATGGTGGTGGCACCTCAAAAGGTGTCGGTTTGAATCGATAGAGAGGGTGTAGCCAAGGCGTCTTGTTAATAGCGACGACGACAATGTCGAGGATGGGGATAAGGACGACGAGGATGATGAAGAGACGAGGATGCCGACTCGGGGCAGGACAAGCATCCTTAATTATAAATACGCATTGTAAATAACTTTTTAATTATAAACGATGCCGTCGTATTTAAAAATGAAATCTTAAATATATAATAAAGTGCAGAGGCGAAATAAATTTGTTTGCAGAGCCAATGTTTAATCACGGGGTTGGTGGAACGGTACACAAGAGAAATGACCTTATATCCGGAACGGCCCGTCCGCGCCGTACATTGGCAAAAAAAAAAAAAAAACGCACACGCATGCATATTGGATGCGCTATGATATCGAGACCGAGCGCTTCGGAGTTAACATCGGATTGTAATTACATGAACCACGAATTATAGATGGGCCATATCGTACAAATAGTGAATATATAGAGGTCTCGCCCTGTAGGTCCTATATTGCTTCGAATAGAAAATCAAGTATGAATAGTAAGCATTAATGTTTACCGGGCTACTGATAATTAAATGGAGCTGTACTAAACTCTATTATCTACCTGGGTGTAGTGCCTAGTGATCGATCTTGTGAATAATTAACAATGTAATATCGAGCGGGGAATGGGAGCGCGCGCAGAGGGTTTCTCAAGTCGGCGAAAGGGTGGAAGTCGTCGGCGCTGGGGGCGCAGCATTCTTCTTCTTCAAGGGTCGAAACAGCCATAAGAGGATTGTCCAAACCAATCGTTATATTAAATAAATCTCATATTTAAAAAAAAGGGGTAATGATGAGGAATTTTATTATTATTATTTTTTTTTTTTTTTTTGAAGGAATATCCGTACCGAATCATTTAATTAAAAGCAGGAACGCAAAAAGTCCAATTATTTTCAAATAAGATTTATATTTTCAAAATTAATGAAACAATTAAAACAACACATAAAAGTCAATAAAATAAATTTTTTATTAAACAGCTTCTTAAAAAAACTAATTTATGAACGTTTTTTTTTTTCTGGAATGAAGATGATATAAAAGAAAAATTAATTTTATTACTAAATACTTGTTTTGAGGTAATAATTTAAATATAATTAGATATATAATGCGAAATACCAAAGCCCCAGGCAGGAATATACTTCAATAAACATGTAAATTCACATCATAATAATAAGATCCATTACCGATTTATTCGTTGGGAAATGTGCTATAATAATAGTACGTTCGTATACTAGAGGAGAAATTCTAACTTAGGATGGGATTTTAATGTTTCTAAGACTGTATATCAACCTTATTTAAATGCTTACACCCCAGGACAAACTTTGATTTTATTTTCCAGAATGAATTTTTTATAATTTTACACAAAGGCAATAGGATGATGATATGTATAGCGAATCGGCCACAGAAGGATATCTGGCTTATCATGTTTACCCCATGGCAACCATTTCTCTTATCTTTCCTATGAAGTACAAAAGTAGCCTTCGGGCTTGGTGTAGTTGGCAGCGCGCCTGCCTTGTATACCAAGGGTCGCGGGTTTGGATCCCAGACAGCCCGACGATTTTATTTAAGCCATTTGAATACCAAATAACGGTTATCGTCAAAGTCATATAAGGCCTGAGTTGCCGAAAAGACTGTGTGAATGTGAGTGTGAGTTCGAATGAGAAAAAAGTGTGAGTGTTTAAAAAAAAAAGATTCAAAAGTGCAAAATGAGAATATACATTTTAAAGAGAATGTAAAATATAATTGATTTTGAATTTTGTTGGGGCAAATTTTTTTTAACTCGTTTTAAGGTATTTTTCGGCATCGGAGGTCATTTAGACCCCGTCCCTATTTATTGATTGAGTATCAAATTCAATAGAAAAATCTAAATCGGTTTTTGTATAACAAATCGGATTTTTATTTTTTTCAATATACCGTACCGTTTTTTTAAGATTTGAAAGAGTCATAATTTCATCGTAAATTGGATGTGGAATTCAAAAAAAAAAAAATCATAATAGTATCATAATTATGCCAAAATCGAATCACGGTTAAAAATTAAAACAAAAAAAAGCCCTTTATCTCAAGTATCTTATAAATTGATATAGCTCTTATTTTTTTCCTAGAAACTACCATCGGCCCCCAAAACATATATGAGTTCCAAATCAATCGATTCACATATGTAATATCTGTTTCTGGGAAAAAAACATTTTTTTCAGAAACGCTTAGATAGATCTGAAACTCGCAGGATCAATGTATCTTATTGATACCAACATTTTCTGAAATGATGAGCCAAATATCCGTCTGGGGCCGATTCGCAATACTTATCGTCCTTTACTTCTTTAATAAATGAATGAATTAATTATTCATTTTGGATTTAAACCTAACCCACTGGATATACAGATATAACCACTTTCTTCTTCTCTCAGTCATATGTAAAAGATTTTGAGACGTGAGGATATTCAAGAAAGTAACTTTCATTTGATTTCAGTTTGTGTTTCCTTCTCCAATATATCACATAAAAAAATGAGTTATTATAAATATTTAAAAAAATTTTTATTTTTAAATTACTTTTTCTTTTTGTTTAATATAAAAAGAAATTCCATCCGTGAAGAACTAGCATAGAGAAAAAAAATTGTTTAAATTTAATTAATTTCATTGGGAAGTAATAGGAAAGCTGTTTATTTACCTTAGGTGCTTTCGAATACAAATCCAACCCGACCCTTGCTATCCTCATCTATCAGCAGCCCATTAATTAACTTTTTAATTCCTATTTGTAATATATACATGTATAAATCAAAGAATATTTTAAACAGAGGAATTGATAGTATTTACTTAAGAGATCTATTGATATTTTCTCGAAAGGCTTTTCACAAAAGGACCGAGTTGAGAAATGCTGATGTAATGCGTGTTTGGCCAAGTTAATATTACAATGAATGTCCGAAACGAGGGTATTACACATACACACACCCTTAATCCAAAACAGAGCACAACCTAACCGAAACCCTCTTATGTTAATATAAATAATCAACACACCACAAAGAGAACGGATATATGATTTGTTTCGCTAAGCTAATAAATTAAGTTATTATTGTTTTAAGTACGGAGCTCCAGAAGATATAAAATATATATATTTAAATAAAAAAAAAAAACTCAATTATAATTTGTGATAAATTACTTTTCATATGTGAAATCTATTGTTGGAGATTGGTGAGTGATATATGAGGGGATCTGAGTGTCTTACGGGTTTGGTTGGGGGTGTGGATTCATGCTCACGTATGAAATCTCCCCTGTCGGTGTGCCGTTTTGACAACTGGCCGTCGCTGCTGGCCTGGCCACTTAATGCAGCGAGGGTGTTTCCGCCGGAAGCCAACCGTATTATTTTCCCTAGGTAATATTTTTACCGTCATGAAACAACACAAATTGCACCTGGCCTGTGCTCGGTGGAGCGACCCAACCCCGATCAAGAGCACCCTGCACCCTCTGCCAACATCCCCGTGGTCTGCTTTACCAAGGCCAAAAACAGCTAATGGATAAACTGACACGCTCTTAAAAGTAATTTAATAAAATAAATTAAGTTTCTTCATAAAGAAAAGTTTCTGCTTGTTTATTTCTTATTACAATGGGGCAACTTTTTTTGTGGGGAAAGCAAGTAAATTTAATTTATGAAATTAGACTGTGTGTGTATGTCTGTGTAAAGACCTAGGGACGACGATAGCGGCGACGCAGAGAGCCCCGGGGAGTCAAGCTTGTGGCTTAGCTCGTCACTGAAGCCAACCACTCAACTTTATATATAGGAGAGTATATATAAAATCGCTTGTACATTTCGTAACCATCGACAACATACTGTCTGTAAAATACCCTTCAACACGGATTGACAGTATTACAATAGACACGATTGCCTCTCAGAGTATAGCGGCATGATCCAACACACAGAGAGATACAGACTCGATATTTTAAACGAGATAGAGCTGTCATTGAATGGCAAGTGGGGGTGGTAAAAAGGCCAATCGCAAAGACTAGATCCATCGCGAAATTCATCCATAATATAGAAGAAGGCTCTTTTGGTTCATATCATCATTGGACGTGGGTGGGATGAGAGCCGCTTTGTGGATTGCAGAACCGACATGCAGGTGCTCGCGGGGAGTGAGCTTGATAGGCGTCTATTGGATGCACACATACACGCGTCGATGAATGCATGCATCAATGAACTAAAAAGTTATACGCAAGCCCAAGAAAAGCGATGAAATATTTAAACGTATACGCGTTCGTGACAGAGAAAAGCAATGGTTTAGAGACTGATTTTCAAAGGGTACGTTTTGATGCAGCCCTTCACTAGCCTAGCCTTCTATTCTGCTATAAATCTTAAATTCTCTCTATGTATTTTTTATGATACTAGCGACGTCATTTGAAATGTAATTTAAGATTAAGTATTAACGGATAGGCTTAAACCTCTACAAAGTTTATCCATACATGATTCAAGCGTCTGGCAGGCTCAAGCTCTAACCCTATGAATGGTCATTAAATATTTGCAATCTTTAGTGCCATATCGTAGATTATTCTTTATGGGAATCAGAGGTTGTTCTATGTGACATAATAGTTATAGTAAGAAGAGATGTTGATTTGTCTTCTTAGATCAGTGAGCGTCAAGTGCAACCATCTGAGAGCGTGAAACAAATAAGAGTAGCTACTTTAAGGTGCATAGAAATGCATGCATAGTGAAAAGAAAAAGAAAGGGAAGAAAAAAAAGACGCTGATCGAGAGTGACAAGTCCACCCCTCGCCTTGCCTAACCAAGCGTACGTTCTCGTGTTCCGATGCCCTAAAAACCCCTCGTTCACCCCTTCAACCTCAAATTCCATACATGCACCAATAGAAAAGAAAGGGGCAAAGAGAGGAGCAAAGTGCAAAAGAGACTAAAGAGAGAAGGGAGAACGAAAGAGCGAGAGAGAGATAGGAAAAACTCTATGATTTTAAAGAGGAAATGAGGATATAGCCCTGGAAGAGTTCTTAAAGAGATGTCTCCTGAGTCCAAGCGGTTAGCAAAAGGCGGGCGTTGCCTGACCAGTCGCCTCTGTCTAAACACAATACGTCAATACAGCTTATAAAAACTCTCGGAAAAAAAAATTCCATTCAGCCGATATTGACTAAAAAGAAGCGCTTATATTTTATCTGAAAAATGCCGAATTAAATTAATCCAAATCTCTCTTAATATATAATTGGATTAATTCACATGTCAGAGTTTTATTGACATTCAATTGGGTAGCTTTGGCGTGTTATCGGGAGGGCAGGAGCCGCGAGGCTTCGTATGCCCTCGGGGCAGCCAGGCATGTGATAGCGCCCTTCGGGTCTGCACCAGAGGCATAATCACGTATTAATACCAATATAAGAATGAAATATTCGTACTGTTAAAAGCTTTATTTAAAATAAAGAAATATGTTTTAATTTCGTTTATACATATATATGAGTATAATTTGAGTAAGAACGGGGGTGGGGCGAAAGAGATGGGGCGTAAAAATATATTTATAATCCAAAAAAATGTTGCACTGATCGGGGTGTATTTGTATGAGTATCCCGTATATGAAACGGAGGCGGCGGTGGTGCTATAGGTCCAGCAGCCGTAACTCAACGGCGGCAAATATCTGTCGAGGAGTTATAATTATTGTCGTGGTGGCCCCGTAGGATGGGGTGGGGTGCCCCCCTTTGCCATTCCCACTAGGGGGGCTGATCGGTTCCGCGTTTCCCTCTGCCTCCTCTATCTCTGCTCTCCACCTCCCAAACACCCCAAAAACGCCCACCGCGCGACCACCGCCGGCCGTAATTACAGTCTTCCCATAAATCGCGGCCAGTTTGACAGATGAATGTGCCGCATTTTAATTTCGTTTTCCAAATACAGTTTTATATACAATATGATATAACTCTCATATCAATGGCGTTATTACTGATCGAACATTTTAAATATTATAGGAGCCATTCGTTTTAAAACATTTTTCCCCCAGTTGTCGTTTATTTTAAATTGGTTTTGAACTGAAGTGGAAACACATATTTTTATTAAAAAAATTGCCACTCGTACTCTAACCAGAGATGCATACGCCTGCACAACAAAACATTTTACAATAATTTGCCCTTATTAAGGCCGACCTTCACATGGGAATTATCGGTTGGTGCAGATTTCATATTTGCTGTTTGTATTGCACATTCGTGAGAGGATTGGGGTGGGGAGAGGTGTGAGTGACTAATCATTTGATTGTTTGTCAACATTAAAAGTGTCAGAATATACTCGGATGAATAAGATTAACAAAGAAATTAAAGGCCATCTCTCTCCTCTCTTTCTATTTATTTAAACGTTTAATACTTATTGGTGCAATAAAACGGTCATTGCTCCGAAAGTTCTGACATTATTTACTTTTATTATTATTATTAAAATTTTTATGATAATTATTTCTAGAAATATTAGCAGCTCACATTACAGAGAAAGAAGAATCCCAAAGAAAAGAATTAATTACTCTCACTAATAATGAAGATAATATATTAAGCAATGCTCATTTTTAAAAGACTGCAACTTCCATAAAAGTAATAGTAAATTTAATGTGACAAAATTTTTATGGCATTGGCAAACATTAAATATAATATATACATTAATAGTATAACTAATGGAGCTAAACATGTCAAGCATTCAAGCTTATGCGTTGACCATAAAGATAATATATTAACTTGAGTGTAGTGAGATTAAGGACATAGGACTGATTAATGCTCGTTGGTGGCCGATTGGCAAAATGGGTCATCGACTCTCGACTGCCGACTCTCAGCCTGAAGAGGAAGAGGACTTCCACTAGAAGCCAGCATCCCCTTGGCAAGGCCTTGCTTCTCCTTGCCCTCTTCTTCTTGTTCTTGTTCCTCCTCTTACAGAAAATCGATCCTCGGGTCAACTCCGTTGCCCCGTGGCGCACACCGCCACAGCCACCAGCAAGGCGCGTCTTGAGTTGGCCAACCACCACCAACCAAACCACCCAGCACCACCAGCAACCACCCCAACCATCCTACAGCACCAACCCTCTCTACTACCTCTCCCCTGCCTAAAGTAAACAGACCGGAGCAGCAATACACAGGCCCCCCAGCTCCGTCCTTCGGATCGTTTCAATTAAACGAGGGCGAAAGATACCGAAGACAACAACCACCACGCAGATTCCACATCTTAGCACCTCCCTTTACGAGGAAAATAAGAGGAAAAAGATTCAAGCGAGCAGTTTGATGCAAATGTGTTAATATGAGGATACCCGAGAGAGAGAGAGAGAGAGAGAGTGAGCGAGAGAAAAGGGAAAATGTTTATATATACTACCCGGAACAAAAATATTTGATAACACTTTGGGTATAAGCAAGAAAATGAATAATTATCATACAATGCTTAATTTCGTTCGTTTTTGTTTGCTGGAAGATAGGCAACCAACACCTCTTTTAATTGCTGCAGAGCTCCTTTCAAACATGCAATCTAAACTAAACCTATGATAATTTTTTAATTCTTTTTAAATTTAAAATAGGAGTATTTTATTTGTAAAAAAATTTATTTTTAAAGAGTTTAAAATAATTAATAAAATATCTCTTGCTAAAAGCTATTCATTATTATAACTAAAGCCCGGATTTTTGTTTAGCATTTGTATTTTTTAAGGAGAGGGTAAAAAAAAACCCGCAACTTTAATTGAAAAAATGCCCTCAAGCTTGGTATAGGGGTTAGCGTGCTAGCCTAAGTATACAAAGAGTTGCGGGTCCGGACCTCAGGCAGTCCAATTATTTTATTTAAGTCATTTGGATACCAAATGGCTTACATAAGAATGCCTGGAACCCCAATATGTATATTAATTAATAATAACTATCGTCAAAGTCTTGTATGGCCTAAGTTGCCGAAAAGACTGTGTGAATGTGTGTAAGTGTGAGTGTGAATGAGAAAAAAAGAATTGAAAAAATTGACTTATTTTGTTAAGAATTATTAGAACTATTAATATAAAAAATTTATATCTTTTTTGAGTGTGTAACTTTGGCCCAAAAGCCCGAGTTATTTTCAATTAAGCTCCAAAAACCTACGCTCTCCAACAATTCATCTTGATATAATCAAATTAACTACATAAAGAATTATAAAAAACTAATAATATGATAATTTTCACTTATAGACTACGTTAACATTTTTATATTGATAAATTAATAAATGATGATTATGAAATTTTGACATTACATTTATGGTTTTAAAGGGCTATAAAATTACTATTACCAATGTTTTACAAAAGACTGGGCAGGGATTTTTATTGTTTCGTCAAACCAAGTGTTGTATGTTTATTTGGTTATCTATACGCCACCTGGATGTTAATAAGTGCCACTACTTCTTTTGTTCCGGTTAGAATATAAGTTAGTCAAAATAAAAAAATTAAAATGTAATAAATACAATATATAGTATGTAGAATATTTTAAAATTCAATTACAGACATAAAGTTTTAAGTGTTTTTGTTTGTGATTTAACTGGAAAGGTGTTAATCCGTCGGACTATACGAGAGAGAGAGAGCGATGGAAAGAGAGAGGGGGAGAGGGAGGGAGTGTAAAATATTTAATCGCATTTACTTTCGTTCACGAGAATAAACGAAAGACCTCCACATGACAAGTTGAGTTGGCCTTCCTGTTCATGTTCCTTCCTTTTAGTCTTTTTCTTAAAATGTCCGATGAATTCGACCCAGTAAAAGTGAACTTTGAACTTGTTCAATGTCGCGCAATGGTATGCGTAGGCGGAGACGGGCGCGTAGCTCTTGGCGGCGTCTGTACCCGTGGAATGGCCAGAATGGAGGACTAGAGTCGAGGTCTATCTCATTCCGTCTGTCCTTTCCGGTTACGACTATTGTTATGCTTATAGTTATTATTATATCTATCTACTTTTATGATTATTGTTATAGTTATTCGTATATTCCAACTGCTGCTAAGGTTATTATTATTTTTATTATTATTAATATAATGTCCTCATCAAGAAAGCTAGTTAGTCCCGAGGCTGGGTGTAATCTTGCACGGACCAAGACGCGCCCCTTTGCAATACCAAATATAAATAGCCGTGTGTAGAAAGAGCATCACCCGCCAAGAGTTCATTACATTTTATATGCAGCGGTTTATATTATATTCGTACGTGGTTTTTCGTCGTGGGAAAACTAAGCCATGGCCTCCAATGGATATTTCTATATCCAATTACACAGTCCACCCTCGCGCAAACATGATGAACTCTCGCTATAGACTTTTATTATTAAATCCTAATGGCGCAAAGAGAAATTACCAATTTATATTCTTCATTATTTTTATTATTATCATTTATTATTATCATTTGGGGACATAAGAGATTGGAATTTAGATGATATCTAAAAACTCTGGCCTTTGGGTATTAGGGAGATTGTTAAATGAGATAATGAAAATAAATAAATAAACGCGGTCCAGCAAGGAGGCTGGCTCTCATTTTTTTTTAGCCAAAAGCAGAGCATCTGAATACTAATTTTATGTTGACTATATAATTTAAGTTAACCAACTATTTATTCACTAGCCCATTTATCATTCAATTCATTGCAGCAGAGCTGATAAATGCAGATAGATTAGAATGAGTTATCATCAAAGTGGTAAATGATTTGAATTTCTATTATTATTAGAATCAGATAAGCTCGGAAGATGTATGTAGTTCGGTAGCGATAGAATGTTATATAGTCAATCTGACTATGTATATGATCGCATAACACGTGTTGAAAGATTGTCGCCATTTTTGTTTTAAGGAATTCTTTTTTTTTTCTAATTAATTCAATTTTTTTTTCTCTTTCCAATTTTCATTTATCAATTTTCTCAAGAACAAATTAACGAGAGTTTTTTTTTTTAATTCAAAAAATATCTTTCAAAAAGATAAATGAATAATTTGATTCGATTAATTTCATTGAAAGCGAATCTCATATCTCGATAGGAAGGCAATATTCTAGACAACCTGTCGACCAGATAGTCATCCAACAACAATCCCCTATTCACAATACTATAGTCCCCTCGGAATTTTCCTCCATGTTCAAATCAATTCACTAAATGTATTAATCCAGCGCAATGCGCAAATAGACAATGGTTCAAACATCAAAATAATTACGTATCTGCAAATCGGACCTATACGAGCGTGTGTGGATATATTTGAGTAATATATCAAAACAGGAGGCGGGCCCCAACGGACGTGGTGACACAAGTAAATATTAGAAAAGCGACAAGCGATTCATATCAACAGCGTCATAGTATGTGACAATCAATCCCGTAGAGGCCTTCAATTCTGTTTTCTAATGCGGGCTTCGTGGTTTAAACTGCATGGAACCACTTCAAATAGAGATGCACAAGATTGCACTAGACTAGTTCAATATTTAGAACATTCTACCATTTTGGACGAGTGATAAAATTAGTATCTAGCTGATGAGATTTGTTAAATAGAATGGGTATTTTGTCAAATATGAAATTTGATGATGTATGAGAATGAAAATGAAAATGAAGTGAATTTTGATATAATATTAATGAATTATGAATTTTGGCTTAGTTTGAGCCAGTTTAGAAATGCTGGGGGTTAGATTAATTAATTCATTTTCGGCAAAATTCAAATTAATTTGTTTAAATGAAACAAACATTTTAATGACACAATCTAATCTAAAATTAACGATTAACTTAAGAATTAAATATTTTAGAATTCGTACTTTTGTGATTTATTGAAATAAAAAGGGTAGTATGATAAAATGCAAGTAACGGCATTTTCTCTCCTTTTTCTTTCTCTTCTCCATGGACATTTCCGGCCTCCATGATAAATAATGCTAAATTAATCAGCAGGAGCCGTAGAATTTTGATGTTTTTGTTTCTTTGTTATCATGGTTGAGTTGTTGCTTGAGGAATAGCCCTCTGTAACTTGTATTTACGTCTAGAGCAATTAAAATATTTGTTCGAGTTTAAAATAATTAGAGATTGTTTTCTTTCATTTGCAGATAAACAAATGGAGAGTGTAGAGCCTGGGTTGGGGGGCATGGGCATCTCTTCAACATAAGACGTAAATGCAGACAAATATGGAGAAATATATTCTGGCATAATAAATTTAAAATTGTTTTCGAATATTTAAATTAGAAAAAAGATTTTATTTTATTGTTATTTTATTAAAAAAACAAAAAAAAATGTTTATAACTTCCGTTTTCTAATATCATTTTACCCTTGTCAGAGAAGTTATGTAAATTTTGATTACAAAACATACCACGTATAGTTTCATATATAATAAAAAAGAATGCTTTTAAAAAAAAGTTATATAATAGATCCAAAAGAAAAGGAGAAAAATGTCCGTATTTAATACTAATATTAATGGATTATTTTTTTTTATCGGATGTGTGCCAGTCAGTGAGAAAGAGATAAACATAACGAGGGAGAAGAGAGTGAAAGAGAAAGAGAGAAGCGAACGAGAGATGTCTGTGGAAGGGTGGACAAGAGATGAAGAGATGAGAGAGAAGACGAGGGGTATTCAAAGACAAGAGAGACAAAGCACACGCATAGTCTAACATACGGCCTGAAATGAGATGGAGCCAACGAGAGAGAGACCGAGCCAGTCTGGCTTTACAACGAGACCACACAAAGTTTCCAGCAGACTTGGAACAAGCCAATACTGGCGTCTCCAAGTCCCCGTATAAATAATGGAATATATTAATATATATGAATAGAAACGATATGAATAAATGCATGAGCACACAATATATAAATATATAATATCAAATATAATATATAAATAATAATAGGATCGTGAAAAAGAGGAAGGTTTCTTCTAGGGCTGAATGTTGAATATGGTTAATCAATTTGTACCAAGCAAACCCAATTCTCTCAACCGTAAAAACTGTTTGGAATGCAAAAGTTCAATACTCAATGACTGGGTGACTTATACGATTGTTCGAAAGCCTGTGTCTGGACTGTCAAGGTCTGTCTCGGGGTTATGATGCCTCGTGCTCCAAGACCCCATGGCCTTCAAAGCCTAACCGAATGATACGTTTAAAAAAAACTGAATCGTACTAATGAGGAAATGAAGTGAAAATGGACTGCTACCCTCTTGGGTCCACATCATGTGTATTAAGCTGAAATGGACCACGACGCGAATCAATCGTATAGTTAGTTCCATGGGGACTAAAATCAGATATTTGCCATCATCTATGTATTAATAAGTAAATATTGATTTATGATCAATATATTTAATTAAGACAGTGTTAATGTATGTTAAGCAAGTATTAACAGAGTCCTGTAAATAAGATAATGATATTAATCGGTATATTTTCGCAGTTGAATGAATACAAAAACACTCTGGTTATGGGGATAACTAACCTTAAAACAAATAGACTAGCTATTATAAAGAATATAATTCTTTTTATATTAAAGCTAACATATAAGATAAATAAGCCGTCAGTGGTGAGGCTAGAAAAATAAGTTTTTTTTTTTTTTTAAACATTAAATAAATAAATGCGAGTAAAATCAATACTTGAACCTCGGTTTTCGTGACGAAATCTAAATATACTTTTCCCCCCTTGATATGAAACAATAATAAATAAAAGTATGAAAACTAATTACTCAAGAGAGGGGTGTTTAGTTATAGAAGGGTTCTTCGAGAATGAAGTTTAAATTGTCAGTTGGTTCTTTTTTTGGCGAGGTGTCGAATGCTAGTTGATTCCCTTACTATGGGCATATGGGACGTGGTCGTGGTCGTCGAGAACGTCCTCGCCTTTGGTTGCCCCTCGACCAGCCGACCGCTTCTATTGATATTAATGGCGGGACGAGCCGACGACCCGCCGAGGTCAATAAATACATTTATAAAGGCACAATAAGAAAACGTTGCCGGCCCTAGCCAATCAGCTCGCATTTTTATTCCAATCAAATATTAACGAACGCCCGCGATCGGATCGAATCGCCATTTCGCTAGAGAAATGGCTGCCAAGCAAACACGTCATTGAAAAAGAATTACAACTGAATAGAATAAAAAAAAAAAGACAACAGACAATATTGATTAAAACTAAAATAATAAGGAGTTTGATAATTTTTATATGAGATAGGATTGTTAATTTTGTTTTTCATAAGCACTAATCATAATTCAAAAAAAAAAAAAAATATGAGAATGGGATTAGTAAAAGAGAAGATGAGCGTAAATTCGAAGAGAGGGAGATTAAGGGCAGTAAGAGGGGTGAATTGATGCATGATGCATCAAGTACTGTAGTGCAGTCGTTGCACATAGAATTGTTTATTTAAACCAGACTCAATTCAAGTCAAGTAGAGTACGATTGATTTAGAGTGCGCTCTTCCAACTAGACTATAATATTTGTAGTGGAGGCAATTGGCAGGTTATAACTTTGAACTATGCTTGGAGGATCAACGAGTGCAACAATATTTGTGCAGCCAACTCTCTATTTAAACAGCAATCTACCGATATGTCAGAGATTTTCATTTACAGGCAGACGAGTTTTGTTTTCATAGAAAATTAAATTTTATAATCGTCGAAGAAATGGCTATTATCGGGGTGGGATTTTAATGCGATTCCTATGTAGGTTGGTTTTATTCATCAATATTCATCTGAGTTCCTCTTGATAAAACGTTCAAGTATTGGCAGCTGGAGTTTTTTACCCATTTATATTTTATTTAGCTTTGTTCAGACATAAAACCTTTTCCCGTCGGTTAGTTGGACGGCTCACTGGCAGGCCGTGGAGGATGAGCCTCGAGGCGGAGGGCCCCACTAGCCGCCGGCCACTGCGGCGAAGCCCCCTGACATTTGCAAGTGTCTGTCAGTCCCTTTAGAGGGGCTTCGCCCCCTTAGGGCCTTAGGCCTTGTGCAATCGATCGCTGTTAACGGCACCCACCCACCTAACATATACCCCCTTGATCAAATGCTGATCGGAATCCCATCCCCCCGGCAGCACTCTTCAATGTAGCTACCGATATCAAAGATGACATCCTCTACACTTTTTTTTTTCCATTGCCCTTGTTTAGTTTTCATATCAATGACTTTACAGCTCGAAGCCTTTTTTCTCCTAACAAAGAAAGCGAAATTTTAAATTTATATAATAAAAAAAAAGCGTTTATTTATTTTAACTCCGGCGTTCAGTGTATAAATAAACTTTTTCTAAAATCAAATAGGTAAACGGTAAATTGGGCATTTTTCAATTTTTAATCATTAACCATTCAGAGAAAATAAGAAGGAAACGTCATTTTTCTCTTCTATATTTATAGAAAGATCTGCTTTGATCATATATAATCTATCAAAAACAAGCTAATTACAAGTTCACTAGCATTTGGGAAAATTTTAGTTTAAATCATAATTAGTTAATTAGATCTTTGTTTTCAATAGTACAGTATTTTAAAATATTCACGTAATAGTACATTGATGAATTAACTTCCTCAATTCCTATTAAATAATTTTCGAAATAATTGCAAAAGATACATTTTTATTTAATTTAAAAATTCTTTTAATAATTATAGCTTTTCAAAAATGTTGTTATAACGAATCATTATCTAGATAACTCACGAATTAGAAGCAATAACAGAAGAAAAAGAAGAAGCAGATGTTTTCTCTTACCTGAAACAAAAAGAAAATATTTGTTAATAAAAATAGAAATTTAATGGGAATGAAATTAAAATATTTGCATTTATTGTACTGTATTTTTAATAGGTTTTATTAAATTTAAATTATAAAAATTGTAATTTAAAAATAATTAATTTAAATTTAAAATAAATAATTTTTTTTGAAATAGAGCGTCAGAGTATGTATGAATTCGCATGTCATCTTGTTAAGATTTATATTAAAAATGAATGAATGATAAAAAGAAAAATCAACATGAGTTTTAAGTAGAGAATGTGTTTATTGTTCAAGTTTAAATAAATACTATACTTATTCTTAGTCAAAAATCGAGTAACATGTTAGGTCTTTTGAATTGAAGGAAATTACTTTATTTATAGCTAATACAATTTTAATTTTTTATTTAGCCTAGAGAGGACATTTGATGATTTTAGTCATACCCCCGGAAATTGAACTTGGATGTTTTTCAATTTGCGCTTTAATTATAAATAAATATTATTTTTAATTTTATTAATTAATATTTATTATAAATTTATATCTTGGTTTTAATTAATATAAATATTTCGAGATTTCTCATTCAATCATTCATATATAAATTGAATGTAAAAAAAAAAAAAAACCCCAAGAATTAAATTAATATTTAAAACGAACAGAGAAGAGTTAACTAAATTTTTTTTTATTATAAATTTTATTATAAATCTAAATAAGAGAAAGTAAAAAAAAAAAATTATTCTTATAAAAATATGAAAAAGATTCAATCCGTGGAATCAATTATAAGGCAAATCATTTAAAACATAGGCAACCAGCTCAACAAGCAAGCACTTTGGGCAGTTTCCTTTTGTTTTATTAAAAAAACAAAAATTATTATTTTTATTTCTATCAAGATTATAAAATTTCTGAGAAATAATTTGGAAAAAATTTTCTTTTTACAACGATCTACATAATAATATGTAAATAAATAATATATATTGTTAAAATTCTTTGAAGAATAACAAGGCAAGCTAACTCAACTCGTCTTTCTCAAATATTAGAATATTGAATTAAGTTCAAATAAAAAATATAGGCTACTATAAATTTTTCTAAATGTTTTAGCAAATTAAAGAAAAACTATATTTTATAATAAGTCGACTTCTATCAATAATATACAAATAAAAAATAAATAAAATAAAATCTATTCCTAATTATATTCATTATTTCTTGGAATGTATTCTTATTCACTTTAAAAAATTATACAAATTTTTTTAGAGAATAAATTAAAATATGTTAATTAGTTAGGACATTTATAACATAAAGACTATCTAGTTTCTTTCTCAGATATCTTTCTTTCATAGGAGATGTAGGCCTAATATATATTTATATATACTGACATCCATTCGCCATATTCTATAGTTTTTTATAATAGGACCAGCATCCCAAAAAAAAATTCAAATGTCAACATAAATTAATAATTTTAGTCAAAATGTATTTTAATTGAAATATATTTAGGCTACAAAATATACTCAGTTGAGGTAGTGTTTATTAAAATATATATCTTGGTAAAACAGTGATGAATGAATCACAGGAGTCCTTTACTTGGGCCGCTGTCCGATTGCCGCCCTTTTAATTAATTGAGGCAATCAAGAGTGGTTGCGGATTAAAATGCTGGCCTTTTGAATACCATGCAAGCTTTCATTGCATAAATATGAGGTATTAGATTTGATTAAAATATATTGACAAAGAATGCTAAAAGCCTAAAAGGTCACGTTCAAAAGATTTTTTGATTAAAAGACGAATCTTCTTATATTTTAATCTAGATTTATCTATAAAGATTACCAATAATTCATAAGCCTGCATTATTCTATCCCTGCTTCTTACCTCTAATAAAAATGAAGATTGAATAAAGAATATCTGATCAGAGAGATTTAAGCTTCTAATTTGGAAAAAGATGACCATAGGCTAATAATAATTTTGTATTATATTTCGATTTTTTGACGTTGCTAGAGGATGAAATTAAATGAATGGGATCCTATTGTGATTTTAAGAATTAATTACATTTCTGTTTTAAATGTAATTCATCTTATTTATAAATTATTAACAATATCTGGTTATTATTTATTTAAATTAATTGTTTGACCGTCAGATTGGCGATTCCGGGAAAAGTGTGTATGTCCGTCGATATATAAAATTCAAGTAATTTTTGTTACATTTTGAACTTGTTGTTATTATATTATCTTTGCACATGGAAAATATTTATCTTTAAAAATAAATAAAAAGTTTTTTTTGAGCGAAATTTATATCAATTATATAAATAAATATCGCAGGTATATAATAATGATAATAAAAATGTTTTTTTATATATAATAAAATTGACATTTCTTAGAAATGTTTATTTATTTATTTATTTTAGTAAGAAAAAGAAAAATGGCCGACAGCTTAAATGCAATAGCTCCATATATGACTCGTTAAATTGTTGAACTCGTAATGGCCGAATGCAGTGACACTTTTTCATACTTTCTTATGTAAAAATGTCAAAAATAAACATTCGTAAAATAAAGAATATTTTTCCTATTAAAATAACATTTTAGTTTGTTTGTCCGGCATTAAATTTTCAAAGCCAAAACACTCCTCCCGGGTTGAGGAAGAGAAATTCTTTCATAGAAAAGATAAGCAAAGAGAGTGAGAGAGAGAGAGAAAAAAAATACACAAACTGTTAAATGGTATATCGAATAAAAAAAGAACGAAATAAAACGCAAACCATCTATTTATTTAAGGACAATCAACGATTCCTGGTTGGCTTGTTGTATTGTATCACTAAACACGGGTGCCAAAATGTCCGCGAGCTTTTTAACATTAACTTACTGTAAAATTGTTGATATTCGATAACGGGGAGATAATGCAATTTGTCCAGTGTTGACGATCGATGAGTATTATAATCGGAGCTTGATTGCCAATCAATGTGACATGTAGGTTATTATGAACTGTATGTGAGACTATGTTTCATCCACACATTTCCATGTCCGACGACGCCCCCACCCCGCGAGATAATTACGCGGGCGCGAGCCATCACCTCGCCACCCCCCAGTTTATATATATTTCTATATATACGAACGCAAACATATATAAACGAGAGAGAGAGAGAGAGAGAGATCCGAAGGTGCGACAAAAATACTGCAAATCAAACACCCCAGTGGTCACAACACTATTTTATAATTAACATTGCTGATTCCATTATATCGATTGGTCTGCAATGGCGGGTGCGGTTTATATTGTGATGAAACAACAATGAAAATCACGGTGACGCAAATTCTGCATCATTGGAATTGGTATTATCAGCCGTTTCCACTCAACCCCAAACCCTCAAATCACCACCCCTCTAGATGTATAAATACGAGGCAAGCAATTTCACACTTGATGAAAACCACAGTAGCGTTCCGCTCCGGGCATTAGAGAGAGAGAGAATCGGGGAGAAAAGTGCATGCATCCCTCGACACCCTGTTCTATCACTTCTCACCCCCTTGTTAGTCCTGTCCCTTTGGCCACTTAGGTCTTCGTCGACAACGGCGCCGAAGACACACCCCCCAATCTTTGCCGATAACATCGATCCCCTCCGGTGGGGCGCAAATGGGCTCCGGACCCTCGAAGAATGGGCTGCTAATTAGTCCCTTGCTTCTATTCTAAATCAACCTCTCAGACACCTATCACAATTTGTCTTCGCAAGACATCCTATTTGGAATAAGAATCGAAAACGTAGATAAATTAATGTTCCCTCAGCCTAAAATATTTATGAGTATTCTGGCAGATATAATCTCTTTTGAAGGAGTTACAATTCTTGCATTCAACATTTAATTATACATCTCTTATTAACTTTCTTAAAAAAAATTCCTTCCAAATGTATTATTAATATTAAATAAACAACCTTAAATTCTAGTTATACACAAATAAATGAATCGAAATTAAAACTTTCATCCTACAATTATATTATTTAGAGAGGTGGTTAGACCTATATAATGGATCACAAGTTTCATTTAGTAGATTAATCGCATACAAGACGAAAATTATAAATAATTATAGTGAGTTATTATATCTCTAAAAATAAAAAATAAAATTTTTAATTATATATTTTGTTCTATCGGTTTAGAAAAGAAGTGTCAAAAAATTGTTGAAATATTATACCACATATATTCCCACGATGGAGATATATAATACATAATAATAATAGGCTCATTTTTTATGAGCCATCGTTTTAATGATAATTTTTGTTTATTTTTGCAAAAGTTTTTAATAAATTACAATATCAACATAGTGCTGGTTTTAAATGGGTTATGAACAAAACAAAGATGGTTTGTTCCAGTCCCTAGGGGTGGTCTGCGTTTCGAAAGACCCTAAAAAGGAAACACGTAAACATCCTAAATTGTAAAGCTGTTTACCGCTTTATAGAAAAATTTGATCGTAGAAGAAAATCTATTTTAATAGTTATTTTGTCAAGTCAAGAAAATACAATATTGTTGCCGTTCCATTATTGAAGTCATTTTAAGTTTAACCTCAAGAAAAATGAAAAAAAATTTAACATATGCTTATTTAAGATGATTCCTCCTGAGGAAGGAAACGGGTGTTATTCAGTATATGAAAGAGTTACCCCTCAGAGTAACCACAACGTGACAGTTCTGTCGCTAATTACTAGGGTCCGACCGAAACAAAATTTTCAGCCGAAACCGAATATTCGGCCTCACTCTTAGTGTCGGCCCAAACCGTAACCGAAACCGAAACTTGTATTTCCTATAAAAAATTCATATTATTTTAACTTTTTTTTTTTTGAAATTTTTTTCCCTCCCGTGAAAATCATTTTACCTTTTTTTTAGGAAGGGTAAATTTTTTTTTCCCTCCGAAACCAGGATTTTTGGCCGAAACTGGCCGAAACCGTAACCGAAACCGAATATTCGGTCGGTTCCTACTAATTACTGAAGAGAGAAAATTAAAATAAATAAATTTTTCAAATTCCATTAATTTTAAAATATTTACCGTTTAAAAGTAATGATATTTATTATTATTATAAATAAAAATTATTGATTTTTCGTTCGATATAATCATTTGTTATTCTATTTACAAGAATCTCACAAATGAAAAATTTAAATAAGTTATCTTGTATTTTAAATCATACAAATATTTTTTCCATTTCAATCGCTATATTTTTAAATATTTAAACATATTATTTAGCTTTTTTCCTAAGCAGCCTTTTCAGAACCAATAGACCAAAAAAAAGTTTTTAAATATATAAACTAAAAGAGGAATAATGGGAAAATAATTATATTTAATATTTATTTAATTATTATAATTTCAATAATGTTTTGA
This sequence comes from Euborellia annulipes, assembly GCA_023213315.1. NCBI lineage: Eukaryota > Metazoa > Arthropoda > Insecta > Dermaptera > Anisolabididae > Euborellia > Euborellia annulipes. The sequence goes on from JAKCPI010005786.1 coordinate 47,006, forward strand.
ATATTAAGTCTTTGGGAATCATAATTGTATTTCTTTTTTTCAAAAATAAAGGTGTTTGACCGTTTTATTTACTAAACGCGTGTAGCAAATATAATGTATTATATGTGTGCGTGGAGGAGAACACGCACGCATATATGGTGTACATGCACGAATGGTCCCCGGACTTTATTTTTTGAGGCTTTGGAAGATGTCCTAGTGACAAGAGAGTAAGAGAGACAAGAGTCCTAAAGCCAGAGGGAGGTAGTAGGTCGTCGGAGGGAGATCGGCGTCGTAAGGGAGAGAGAGAGTCCGGGGCGTGTCCCGACAGCCGCAGGAAATATTTACACCGAAAACTTATGGACGTCATAACTCTAACAGGGGAATTCAATAACAAAAATTCCCCACCCCCCACACTCACCCCAACCTCGTCTTCGTCTTCGTCGTCGTCGTCAGAGGAGGGAACCTCACCAAAAAAAAGAGGGGTTCTGGAATCAGGTGGTGCAACTAACGGCAAAAGATGAAAAATAAAGAATCGCTAACATAAATTCTTACACTTGGCTGGTATTATTTTCGGAAACAAAGGAGGTAGTTATTAGAAGTTGCAAGTGAGAGAAATAAAATAAACTTTAGTACGAATGAAAGACGAACGACCCGATGTTAGCCCAAAAGGTGGAAGAGAAGGAGAAAAAGATATTAGGGTCGTTTCCTTTCTTCTTTATCACGCATTTCGTCCTAGAATCGACCGTTTACACCACTTTGTACAACGGCTTTTATTATTATTACAAAAATTAGAGAATCCTCTATGAATTAAATTGATCATTACTCTCTTCTTCTTTAGATTAACAAATAAGTGACTCAATCCATCGAAAAAGTATGTCTTTTTATTACTATTAAAATCAAAAATTTTCCGTTTTTCTTAAAAGTATAATTCCGGCGGATGCTTCTTCCCTTTATGTGAAGCGTTATTTCTGAACAAGCAGATTTACTAGAAAGTTTTGGCAAGAGAATGATGGATTAAATAAGAATTGATCAGCTAAAGAATGTGACTTTGACTTCACAATCAAATCCAAGACACTGCGAAAAATATCTACACACTAATCTCTGGGGAAAGAGATAACGTGGCATTTCATGCCATAAATTACAGCTAGAATCAAGACCAAATCGGCTGAATCTCGGATGGGTGGTCCCAAAGAACGCCGGTAGTCATCGTTTACAAGGCGTTACCAAAACATTTATAATACTATTATAAAACATAGCTATCGCATGTAACAATCAAAGAAAGAAGAGAGCAATTAAAAATTTTTGCTACAATCGAATTTTATACAATAATCTCTGTGTTAAAATAATTATAGATTAAAATTAGACAAGGATCTTTGGAACATTTAACATATTCAAGCGCATCTGTTTTATATTATAATAAACCTAAATAGGTTTGCCCTAGGCATACTGACAAAACCTGATTTTAGCACCCATTTAACTTTTGATCTTTTTAATGATTTAACTTCCGAATTATTATAAAAGAGATTTATCCCGGAAGAGTTATTGACTAAATCTTATAAAAAATTTCATTAAAGCGTAAGCTTTTTTTTTAATTTGAACAATTATTTGAATTATTTCACATAAATGTAAAAATCTGATGTTATTATTGTAAGTGGGTAATTCATTCAATGATATTCAATGTAAGAATTGAATGAGTCGATCACAAGTTTCAATTTCAAAAGACTTGAATGCCTTTTCACATATGAGTGATTAAGTTATTAATAAAAACGAATACAAAGAGATATTATTGATTAAACTAAGGAATCAATCAATTCCATAACGTCTAACACTAAACATCAATGATACAATAGGAATAGGTTTCATTTTGATGAAGCGTCCTTTTTCATGGATTGAATAAATTTGAGAAATGACAGTCATAATAATAAAATCGATAATATATGGTTATAAGTGATAATCATACTAATCCCAAGTTTATTTGGCAATCATTCTTGATACCGCTATTATTTTCGACGTTCTATAATTAAAATAAATTTTGGAAGATATTATATATATAAAAAATAATGTTTATGAATTTATCTACATATAATTATAATTTGTTTTGATATATCGAAAAGATCTTTTCGATAATAGCTCGTAATTTTAGTATTTTAAATCTTTTATCTTTTTAGTTTAATTTACAATAAATCTCTCTGACTAAGCTAGGAAGTAGACGTAATTAATTTCTTCATCTGCGAAATTTACTAAATGTAACTTAATTATTTTAAATTAGTTATTCATTTTGCAAATATTTACTGACACAAAATGGGTCCCTCGAAATAGAGGTCAAGAACTGTCAATAAGGACTTGCATTGTTAGTTTACACTCAGGGCGATAAAATTGTATTGTAGTGACGAGTAGATTTAGAGACCTCAGTATTTGTAACTTTTGATTAGATTGAAGGAGAAGGGAGTCTCACAGAACAATCAGCGAATTAAAATAAAATACTCGTACTAAGCTTTGTTTAAAAAAAAGATGGAATTTATTCAACCAATGCTCAAAAAGACACTAAGTAAGCCAGTCACTATATCGTTTTATGATAGCAAATTTAAGAAATGAGTTTGTGTTTATGATTGGTCTAAATTGCGCCCTCTGGATACGAACCAGGATCTCCACGCTAAATCTTAAAATTTGTTTGCCGACCACCATCAATGGCCATCCTCGAGTTTAAACAAACTAAACGCATTTTTTAAATAAATAATAAATCATAGCCCGTGACTCGTCTGCTCAGAGAGAAGGCATTAGCTTCTCGTGCCTAGGGTCTCGGGCTCGTTTCCCGTCCCAAGCAAGAAAAATTTGTTTCATTTGAATTATCTACTAATCATTTGAACTAAATAGGGAACGGGTCTAAATGGCCTTAGATGCTGAGAAAGAGCTTAAATAAATAAAAAAAATCATATATCAATAACTGAAAGGGGGCTGACTGCACTTGCACAAGCTAAGCGTTTTGGTTGTCTAAACTCAAGCTGTAGTGTGGCAATTAAGTTGCCGAATGGATGTCCTTCTTTTAACAGTAAGAGTATTTGTACCGGTTTTAAAAATCATATACCATTTGGGACAAATGTATTTGCAAACAAGACAATTTTGTAATGCCTGAAGATGAGCATGACTGACAATCGAAACTTCGGCAATAAAATATAATACAATTAAAAATCTAGAGACTGTCTTTTTAAATGATAAAAATATAAGGCGGAATTTGTTATAAGTTGATTTAAATTAATTAGAATTTAATCGTTTAGCTCAGGGCGGAAGCAATCGGTGATCACCTTGTCTTGCCTCTGGCATAGGTCTATGAATTTATATAATATCGATGAGAAAACTTCAAATATGAGAAAAAGTCAAATTATTTATTCGTTTTTTAAAAAATGGAGATACTCCATCCATTGTTTTACTTGCTTAATCCTGTGGAGAATTTTTATAGTTAACTAATAATTATGGAAATCACATTTTTCCCAACCGAATTTCTTTTTTACTTTTTTTTTTTACGTTTGGTTATGTAAATTATTCATATTCAATAATTTTGTTTCTTATTTAAATAAATAATTAATTAATTCAAAACGAATAATAAACTATTTAAGGAATAACCATATTGTTTGAATTTCGAAAGAAATATTTAAAAAAAAATGGAATATTTACGCGTAGAATATATAAAAATACCGTATATAATTTTATCCTATTTTTTTCCCTTTTTTTTAAACAGATATTTATCTTTCTAATAGTTTTTATGTATTGTGATATACCGTAATAATTTTTAAGGAATTTGTTATTAGAGTGTTTATTTTTAATATAAATCTCATTTCCAATTAAAATGAATATAATATTATCAAAATAATCACCTTAGGTAGGTCAATTTTTATTTAAATTATCAATCAAAACCACCCCCACCCTCTCGTATATATATATTTATTTTTCAAATAAAAATGAATATAAAAATATCCAACCAATATTTTAAAAGGTATGACTAATTAATCAAATAATTAATTAATTTTAATAATAAATACAAAAAAAGTCAATTAAAAATTTCATAATAAATGAATGAATAAATGCTTAAACCTGAATAAAGGAATGGCGAAATGATTATTCAATTAAATTAAAAAAAAAAAAAAAAAATAGTAAAACAAAAAAAAATGTTGAAAAATGCCTAGTCAAACAAATTAATATAAAAAAAAAACTTATTTTAACAACAGTCAGTCAGTCCTTAGGGAAATGAAAATTTGTCAATTTATTTCATTTTATAGGAGAAAGGGGTTAACCCTGTCCGAGACTCAATTTCAATTAGATATATAAATACAATCGTTTATATCAGTTCCAATATCAATAAAAGAAGGGTGGGGGAGGAAATTCGTTTCTTGAATTAGGGTATTTTTTTCCATATGAAAAAATATTTATGAAAAAAATGAATTGAGACATTTCAAAAAAAAAAAAAAAAAAAAAGATTTTAATTGATCAAAAACAAAATTCACGATAAATATTGGAAAAATAAAAAATATTCAAATTAATATAAGAAAAATATTAAATTTTTAATTTTGAATAATATAAAGGCCGTTTCACACGTAGGGTTTTCAGGTTACATGCGACATGACGTCAGAGCCAGCAGTGTGATGCACTCACACGAGACATGCAGCCAGCGAATAAAACTTGAGCTGTCAAAAATTATAATAATACGTATTAATATATTCACACCTCTCAGAGGAAGGGGCTTATTCAAACATGATGAGTTTGGAAGTCTAAGGGTGGCGGAAATGGCCGAATGTTGTCCTCTGGTGGTCGCCTTTTTTTTATAAAATATTTCAAAAAAAATAAAACGTAAGCTGTCAAAATCAAATAACCTCACTTTTTGGTTAAAGTCAGCCATGTTGGATGACGTGAAAAATCTGACTCTGTGATTGGTCGATGTCTGGGTTTGGATAAATAACGTCATATCGCATGCGATATAACCAGAAAACTCTCCGTGTGAAACGGCCTTAAGGCCTTAATTCTTAAGAATTTTTGTTTTGCAACCCGATTCCGTTGAGTGCTAAGCTTTAAACTTACTTGATATACTTACTAAAGTTAAAACTGAGTGTGTTTTATGTTAATGAATGAAATGTTTAACATAAATGTTATAATTAAAAAAAAAAAAATTAATTTGGTGGGTAGGCCTATATTTTATTTTTTCCTAAGAGGCATCAATAAATGTGGTGCTTGCCGATCAAGAATTGATTTGTCAAAGCAGTATTATTCTCGCTATATGCCGCCATGTTTTTTTTTTCCCAAACTAGGACTTTCACTTTCCTTCTTCATTTCTATTTTTTTTTTTTTTTTTTTTTTTAATCAAACGTCAACAAATTTTAACTAATGGCATATATAGTGATTTGGAGACTGGACTTCTCAATTTTAATATTTGAAAAGAAAAAAAAACATGAACAAAATATGTTTAAAAAAAATGAAGTGGAAAACATTTTTTTAAAAGATGATATGAATGCAAATGTCTTTCGAATCGACTAATAGATTTGTTTTTGTAATTCCAGGATATTCTATTCCTTAAGGAAGATTTGTAAATAAAATTATTCAGCGTGTAAATGAAAAAGGGATTAAGTTTTCCCTTTTTATTTAGCAGATACAGAAAAAAAAAGAAAACGGAGCAGGTGTGAGTGGGATCAGATCTCTTTTGCCTCGTTCCCTTCTTTTTCGCAGTGATCTAAGAAAATAATCCTGGAGGTGCAAAAGAGGCCACCACCAAGTGGCAATGGCAATGACGATGGCGATGCTTTGTGCCAAGAGGTGAAGTGAACTGCTCTATCGCTATCGGCTTTAAGGAGCAGCCGAAGGGAAAGAATGGCGTGCGGCGGCTTACAAGTTGCCAACAAGTGTCTTGTCCCCTGCGGGGGTGGAGGCCATCGAGATGCGCAGGATAAGACGCCAGCCACCGGCCTCCCCCCACAACCCTGCTAACTCCAAAGCCACTTTCTATTATCCGATCCAGAAAAAATGTACATTTATTCACTACATGCCAAGTAATTATACGTCTAGGGATAGAATTCAAGGTTTGTTCATAAATGAATTCAAATTTCTTGGACTGTTCATTAAAATTACAATGATTAGAGATGTATCGATTTTTATCAAATTACAGAATTCCCCGAGTGGAGATGAAAAGGACAATTTAAATAAAGAAGAGAGGAATTTAAGCTTGTTTCAATATCAGGTGAAGTAGCTAAAATAGTTGACTTATCATTGAAAAATTTGTTATGATCGGCATTAATATGGTAAATGAAAATTTCGCGCTAAACATTCCGCTAGAATACTAATAGCAGAATATTATTTTTAAGTTTTTTGAGATAAAACTTTTGGAAAGTAATTTTATATATGGGTAGTTTAAAGTGATGCAAGTCATTTCTTCTAAAAAAAATGAGATATATAATATATACTTAATTTAATGTAAAATTTGTATATAAAACTAGTTAGTAGTAAATTTCTTAAAAAATTCCCATGTTTTGTACAATTTAAAATTGCGGAATAATGATTATGAAAGTGGTGTAAGTTCAATTTCTAGAGGTAGGCGGGTTAGCAGATGGTTGCCTAAACGATTTTTACAATTGACTAATTTTGAAAGTGGTGTAAGTCCATTTTCATGTATATATTAATTTAGTCAAATTCGGCTAAAGCAAATTTAATATAAACAAATTAGATATTGATAAATCAGTAGAAACATTGCCAGACTTCATAAATTTTTTAATTAACAGATATGCTAAGCTTTAATTTTCCCGAAACCAGAGAAAATGGACCTACACCACTTTCAAAATTCATAACATGGATTGAATAAAATCGTGACCTGGAAGATAGGCAACCAAGATGCCCAAACTCACTAAATTAATTTGGCCAAAATGCTCTTTACATGTTAAATCTTTCGAAAAATTAATAAATGAAGTAGTTGGGATCTAAACGAAGTGTGTTGGTTGGGTTGCCTATATTCGTGTTAATTTTTAGCAAACTTTTTGATTAAAGTTTTTTTTGATATACTGTATCTATCCCAAAAATATTTTTAAATAAATAAGTATTTAAATTAACAGGTATGTTTTGCTATTCATTTTTTTATCTAATACCCTCTAAAAGGAAATTTTAAACAAATTTTATGCTCTCTGGATCAAGTTACTGTCAAGCAATTCCAAGGACATTTTAATATGTGCAAAATGTTCAGCAAACAGTTGATTAACTGATTCTGGGTTATGTTTATTTGTCAGCCACTTCAGAGATGATTGAGATCCAGTCCAAGAGAGCATATATATCGTCTAAGTGACAGCTTCCGGTAAAAAACACTCACAAACTCTTAGAAATTTTAAGAAAATTTATTTTTTATTTCGCTATAAGAAATGTATAAAAATAAAATATATATTAAATTAATAATTTTTCGACGATTACAATACTTTCGCTACGTATGTATGGTGAAAGTAAAAAATGTTGTTTTTGTAGGATTCGAATTATAATACCAAGCAAGTATCTTAATAAATGATTTGTAAAACACAGTATTAAACCTTTACTCGTATTATTGACTATTTCCTGTCGAGGAATGCGACTCACGTTAGTCGACTAAAATAAAAAATAAATAATAATAAAATTTCTTTTTATTCTCTCTCTTCACTTCACATTAATTCAATACATCAACCATTATTTAATGACAAAAAGTTAATACTATGTAGATATTATTTGACCTCCGGTTGGGAGAAAATTAAAGATACTTATATAGAGAAAAATTGAGCAAAGGAAAAAATGATTTCTTTCATTTTATTAATCAATCAATCCACTTCGCTTGATTCAGTCGTTGAATTATCCGACTAGAAATTTTGTCTGACCTGTTGCATATCTTCTCAAAAAATGAAAAGCTCGGGACTCTCCGTATCTACAAGGCGTAAGTGCAAATCTGGTGTGACTGGTCGCACAGGACACAACTTTCTCTTAGCATCGGTAATCGAAATTTGGATTCTGTGCTTGGCACCCCAGATTTTTTGTGACGACATATATTTAGTCTCCTCCGATATATGTATTAGAATTTAAGATATAAAATTTATAAACATGGGAAAATATTTATATTTTGTTACCATGGCAATCATTTCTCTTATCATACTTATGAAGTACAAGAGTAAAGTGTGCTTCTAAATATTTTAATGGCGAAATGAGAATATACATTTTAAAAACTGAAAAAGTACATTAGTAAAGTACTAGTAGGCCTATTCTTTGGCTAATTTTGTTCAAAAGCTTCGAACTTATATATAAAATTTCAACATCCTAACTCTTTTCTTTCTTGAGATATTTTATTCACAGATAGACAGACAGACCATTTTGCGAAAACCACTTTTTTTGAATCCAGGGAACCTCAAAACGTGTATATCCATCAAAATCTCAAACATCGAATTTTTGGCATGAATCCAATTCTTCTTCCTATATATATTACATATATAGGTAAAAGAAAGTAAAATGATCTCTGCAAATGATTCAAAGATTATTCAATCTACACTTACATGTAAATTCACTTTCAAAATATTAATTAAATGAATATACAAAAGTTTTCTGAACAAAAACTAAAAATTAATAAAAAAAAAAATGAAGTTATTCTTTTTTCCTTATTTTATTTATAAAATAAAAAAAAAATTTCGTCAAAAATAGAAATAATAATTAAATTAATTATGTAAATATTATGATGACTAAGGCAAGAATCACATCACCAATAATTTTTATCTAATTAGTCACTCAATATTTTTATTTTATTAATTACATCTTAACAAATATTTTCAAAATAATAATGCAAAGAAATACTAATTGAAATCCTTTCAGATTAAATCATTAGAAAAAAAAAATCGAATATTAAATATTCAAGGATTTTAAAATAATTTAGGTAATAAATAATAAATTATAATTCTTAATAATGTAAAAAAATAAATAAAAAATACACCTTACTTGTAGTAACAATATATTATAATAAAAAATATTTATTATATTTATTCTTAATAAAATTTTAGTAGTTTTATTGATTTATGATCATATAAACGAATAATTTATTGAATGATTAAAAAAAATCCAAGTCACGTTTATAAGCTAATATTATAAATTCAATGCCAATTATTATTTCAATGTTGGCGTAATATAATCAAATATTCGACCAGTTAGGATATTTGAAATTTTATATATATAATGGTAATTGACTATATCATGAAAAAGTAATTCAATTAAATTTAACTAATCTAAAAGGTAGTATATACCATGGTTATATATATATATATATATATATATATATATATATTCTTGATTTGGAATTTTTATTAATAATTGTTTTTGTCACGAACAGAGAATACAATTTAGATTAATTCACTCTAATAGGATTTGTTTAACTTAGGGCTGTTTTTACAAAATGAAGTACCTTCTTTTTTTTATCTGTTTTTAGGATTTGTGAAAACTATGAAATTATTTAAAAAATATCGCCTATGTAAATCTTTTTTTTTTTTCTAAAGCTATAAGCTATATGCAAAGATTCAATCAAAAGTCCTGTAATAGATGTTTAAGCTTATTGGTGTATTATGTTTAAAAGTTTTATTTTCCCTTTAAGGGAAACTCGAGACATCGAGATCTATTCCAATGACTAACCTCTAAATGCAATGTGAGCGAGCAAGATGTTATTTATTTAAGATATGTATTTTTGGAGAGGACCCCAAATGATAGTCTCTCCCTCGAAGCTATTTTTAAATAATAAGAAAGAGTCTACTTTCTTATAAGGAAAGAAAGAATTTAAATGTAATATTTGTTTGAAAGAAATCATTCAATAAGATTATAAATGTATCATGAATTATTTTGGAAAACTAAATTTTTAAATTAAGATCATACTCTTAAGTTAAGAAAAAAAAGTGAGAAATTGCTTTAGAAATGGGCGTCACTTAAATAAAAAATCTTTTTGTTGTTTGACGACTTTTAACTCATGGATTAAGTAGGAAATAAAATGGCGGGTGGCCAAAAGTGTTGGTTCATTGATGCGCGTTGGTCGAGGCGACGCGTTGAATAGCCTTTCTTCGGGGGCTATGTTCACTCGCCTCCTCCGATGGTCTTTCGTAGTAGCTATATTCATTTCGTAGAGCATGTGCTGCTGGTAGGGTGCCCACCACACCCTACCACACCCCACACCCTCGATCCCAAACCCTTCGCCTCCGCCCAACCCACTCAATTCAAATTCACGCTTATTTCACAGTTGGCAATTTTTTCATTTATATATAAAATATCTAGGGACCGCAGTATAATTAAAAAAATCAAGCATGCGTTTATTAAATATTATGTGGCTTTATTTCGTGTATAATATATTTATAATAACCATGTTTTTTGCGATTGTATATTTATAATCCATTGAGAGAAGGAGGGGAGACATGGCTTGGGGGTTTCACGATTGAACCGAATAATATTTGCGAACGAAAAAATTCTGTTTTATTCTTACCTTATTAAATTTAAAAATCCTAGTCATAAAATTAACTAGTTTATGAATATATTAAAATTCGGATTTTAAGTTGCAAAAATAACTTTTGATGTGAATATCAAAATTTTTATGTTATTTACTTAGTAAGTATTTCAAATAAATTATTAATATAGCAATTAACTCTAATAAGAAAATTTATTCAAAAAGAGTTATTTATTTATTTTGGTTTTGAGTTATAAAAAGAAAATAATTTTTTTTTTTTATCTTTTATAGATCTTTTACTTTAATAAAAAATAATTATTGATATAATCATTTAATTAAAGATCTTTTTTAAAGGATAAACTAAGGTATATGTAATATTTTTAATGTACAAAAAGGGAATTACATAAGAAAATGTGTTCATTTTCATTTTTTAAATGAAAAAAAAATTAAATAATATACAAGATTTGTAAAAAAAAGAGGATATTACTTTTTATTACTACAACTTTTATTGTAATGAATTCATACAAATGAAAAATTTTAACTGACTTTAATATTTTATTTTACACTTTATTTTACTTTGTCTGGGGAAAAAAAAATATTTAAATAAAATTACTAATTAAAAATATATCAGGCAGAAAAAAATTTAAATCTCTCAGAACAAGAGCGTATTAATAAAAATTTTATAAAATGAGTTTATGCTTTAGTTGACGATATCAAAATTATTCGGAATAGGGAATAAAAACAATTTTCATTTTTTTATTTATGAAATTTGATATTCAAAACATGTTTTATTTAAATTCTTCTGTGCATCATCTGATTTGAGACAGTGTAAAGATTTAGTTGTTGTTAGACCGCAAACTTGATGATTTAAGATGAGTTTTATATGAGGGAAAAAACAAGTTAAATTGCTTCATAAATTTAAGAGACTATCTAATGGAACTTCATAATGAAAAAAAAGACATTGTAAAATTCATGTGAAAAACCTTTCCACTGTCTATATACCTTTGGCCAAGTTTAACGACCCCTTTCTTTCTGTTCAATAGTTTTCAATTAAAAATAAAACAAATCAATTTGAAAACAATAAAACTATTTTTTTCTAAATAAATTAATAAAAACATGAATTTTATGAATCTAAAAAGGACATTTAATTAAAAAAAAATTAATGATAATTCTATTGCAGGGTAAATAGATAAAGTTTTTTTTTTTATTTATGTCATTTACAGGGGTTCTTTTATTTTGTAAATAAAAATAATATTCTATTCATAAAGTTAAGGAATAATTGAGTTTATTTAATAGAAAATAACAAAAGAGAATCTATTAAAAATGAATTGCCAGTGATTTTTATACATGTTCTCTATCGAGAACATGCATTTATTTGTTAAAGCAATTTATGGATAGCTAATAAATTTCAGCGTTTAAACTAATAAAGTCAACTTTGTTGTTTGGAAATTTAATCCAACTTAGCTTGTATTTGGGATAGAAGAGATTGAAATATATATATATATTTGAAAGTGAAGAGAAAATAAGTTAGAGGGATCAAAAATGTGAATGCACCAACCCTTGAGAGCCTCTTCCTCTAGAGAGAGAGAACGAGTGCATGTAATTAGGTCTGATTGTGTAGAGGATGAGAAGCCGGAGTGCGATCAATAGAGGGGCTTGTGGCCCTCAGGGCAGATTACATCCTATGGCTAGGCAAGTGTCATAGGGTCCAGAAATGGGATGCACAGTTGATGCACTGGGATGAAATAAACCAGTGGACGCAGAATTGTGTCGACAGTGCAAGATTCGCTTTGGACAAACGCAGTCATCCAGTAACGACCGGCCCATTGCACGTTCATGGACACGGATCAAAGCATTCTGATAAGGATACTTGACAACAGAGAGAACGGCAATGATTCTATCTCCCTCCTCCCTTCCGATATATGCATGACATCGATTTCAACAAATTTGTCTATTTTTGTTCTATATGATTTCTGTGATAAAAGTGCAAAAAAAAAAAAAAAAACAACGAATAAACAGGAGGTGTGTTCTATGAATGCACAATAAATAAACGACAATGTCGGAGTTTGTATAGAGAGCCACTTGGCTGTGTTGACACTTTTGGTGCTGCGAATTTAAAGACCCGTGTGCCGGAAACGTTGTTTACGAGACCAGCCGTGGCCGGCGCCACCGCAAAAACGGCACACAACTTCCTCCCCGTTAGTTACGAAATTAAATAATTCATGCAAACTTGCCCGGCGCCGGAGCGAGCGCTAATTAGATTAGTTAAATTTTAAATTATAAAATAAACAAAAAGGTTTGTTGATTTGCGACTATTTTTATTTCCTTGTTACCTTTGCAAATCAAATCTAGCCTCTTGCAAGCTCCTCTTTTCACCACCCACTTTTTTAGACTCCCTCAACCCTTCCTGCTTCTTTTCAAGGGAGGAAATTTGCTTCCCATTTGATTTTCAAAGAATAACATTCATTGCTTTAACTTGGTTTTGCGAATATGTTATTCTTTTATATTATATTATTTAAAATATAAATATATAAACTGAAATGAAAATTTGCATATTTAGAGCGCAGAGGAGGAAGAGTTCAAGGGGATGGGCGTCCGCTAAAGAAAAATATACGAATATACGACCTCGGTAAAATACCCCCTCCTTGTAGCTTTTTTTCCAATATAATGGAAAACTGATTTACATAATTTATATATAAACATTCATAAAGCAGCGTCATAGTAAAGAGAAGAGGAGAGAGAAAGAAAGGAGCAGTGAACGAACGAAAGAGAAAAAGAAATGGAGAGAAATACTAACAGACAAAGAAACTGAGTGGCAGTCAAGTTGAGGGCTGAAGACAGTGAGGAGTTCTCATTATCGGAACGAAACAAATTAGCAAGAAACCACACGATGGCTTGCATACAAAGTGCACAGGAATTAACAGATGGTGACGAGGGTCGTCGTTGTAGGGGTAATGGACCGTCACACCGACTTTACGACGATGCCCCGATTGAATCGACATGATAACGTCAAATGGGAGCATCACCCACTCCACAGAGCTCTCGTCGTCGCCAGTGTGAAATTTATAGAGAAAATAAAATGGGATTCGATTGCTGGTTAAAGAACTTAATTCACTCATGACTGGTGACTTTAAATTCGAACATTTAAATAGGTAAATATTCAGATTTCAACAAAATTGTGAAAAAATGAATAATTTTTGAATACCCTTTACGTGTCAAATGCCTTGAAAGTCAAAGAGGTCATTTCAAAAAATGGTATGGACAACATTGCTCAACTATAAAAAATAGAATTTGCCCGAAAAGGGCTCAATTGTGTTTATTTTAAACCTTGAGCCTACATTTAAATAATTATATAATCCTTGAGGAGTAGGATCGCTTTGATTGCCTCCCCCTCTCAGCTCCTGAAAAGTACATAACTGCCCTTTCAAAGTACAGTGAGAGACAATCCCACCCATGGGTTTTCTATGTGGGGTTATTTCATTGTTTAAAAAAAAAAAATTGTATATTTTTTTAATGGAAACTCTCATGGTTCAAACCTAGAAAATTTCCAATAAGATTTTCATTTTCTTTTATAAAAACAACGCAATAATCACAAGTTTAAAACGCATGGGTGGGACTTAATATTGTCCCTCACTGTACCTAGAGAGAGGACGAAGTCTCGTTTTCTTTTTTATTTGGGCATGAGAAAAATCTTTCTCTTTGTAGTTGGACATTGGAGCCGAATTCTGAAAATAAAAATAATCTTAAGAAATACATATTCAATGAATTATTTATTTGTTCCCGTGTCAACGAACTTGTTATATGAGAATATATAATAAATACAAAAAAATTGATAAAACATAATTAAATGTTTGGAAAATTTCATTTTTCTAACTCAAATTTTTCTACATATATGAATTTTAACATGTCTATAAAAAAAAAAAAAAATGCATAAATTTTAAAATTAAGAATTCATTTTTAAATGCAATTTCAGAATATAAATAACAAGAGAAAATCTAATTATCTAAAAAAAATTCCCTCTAACTAAAATAAAAAAAAAAAAAAAAAAAAAAAAACTAAAGAAATTATTCAAAATTTATTATTTGTCATAATGTTATTCTTTTATCATATAAAATCTACTAAATTTAATCGAATATTCATTTTAATAGAAATTTGCATATATATTACTACCATATACACAACATTGAAGCTTTATATCTTCATATTAAGTAAAACGGAAGTCAAGTGATCGTGAAATAATTGGATATTGCGATTTTGTATCGCTGCTTTTTACCATTAAGCAAATTAAAAGAAAAAATATACTGTATTTGAAAATATTTTTTTATAATTTAAACGTTCTTATATATATTTAAAATACTAATAATAACATATGTCTGAATTTATAATTCATTGTTTTACAAATGTTATCTATTTTTAATTTAAATACAATATAATACATAGCTTCATAAAATATTTAAATAATATAATCCAAATCAGTTATAGTAGAATCAAAAATAATGTATAATATATTATATGATTAATTACTTATTTATAGAAACCATATTTATTTTATTATTTTAACGAACTTTTTGACATTAATTTGAAGATAATAATATTTTAAATTGTAACCAGATTTAGGAATTAATCATTCTATCTCTCTCTCTTTCCATAAATTTATGCATTTATATATATAACATATTAAATATTAATAATCATTTGAATTTCGCGTATAAGATGTTTTTTTTTTTTTTGAGATTCTTTTTTTTTTATTTTTTCATTTGAAATAAGTTATTTGCTTACAGTCCCTCAATTTTAAAATAGTATATTACATAGAAAATTAAATAAAAATTGCTGATATATGTTTCAACATTTTGTTCCAATTTTCATTTTGCTTTCATTAGGGGTATATATTTTAAAAGGACATGAATTTGCTTGTTTATTTTTTAATAAATTTATTTTCAAATATTAAATGTCAACATTACATTGCAACGAGACGAATTGATTTCAAAAAGTAAATATTAACTCCGCCTAGAGAGATGAAGACTTTTGCATTAACGAATTAAATTAACTCTCATAATAAATTATTGAAATGAGAAATAAAAAAAAACGTATATATTGCAATAATATTAAAAAAAAAAGATTCATGGCCTGATGGGGCCAACAATCTAAATTGAGAAAAAATCCTTAAAATCAAAAATGATTAGAGAATTGTTAAATGAGGAAATTGGCATAAGAACTTTGATTAATTGATTAGAAAATAGAATAGATGTATATTCAGTCTGGCCGCTCCCGGAATTACAGACAAGACATGTAAAGAATACTTATACCCTTCTTACACACAAGGGAAGGGGGGTATGTTTTAATACATGAATATGTGATATGATATTCATGTTTTTATAACAAATTATTATATACATATATGATTTGTTCGTTTTTTTAATTCCTGGAAGATAGGCAACCAAATCAACTCACTAATGCATTTTTTACTTTTTTTTATTAATTGTCCTATAGTGAATGAATAGAATTGGCTGATTATCTGACTAAAAAACTTACAGTTGGAGGATTTTGTTGGGGGGGGGGGTGATATTTTTAGTATTGGACAGACTGAAAGGCAGTGGTACATTCTGCCTAAAGGGGTGAGAACTACAAACGTTCAAGAAGATAACGACATATAGCAATCTAAATTTCTAAAAAGAATTTTAAGGTAAATTTTTTTTTTTTAGGCATTTTGGCCATTTTATTTAAATCATTTGGTAGCATTTTTTTAACGAACATGAAGGACACCTTAACGTCTGCTACAAGTAATAGAGGACTTTTAAATAATATTATTACAGTATATAAAATTTTTCTTTAGGAGAGATTTAAAAGATCTTATTTAATTAAAGAGTTGAGAAAAATTTTAATTAAATTTGTTTTTTCGAATAGTTTCTAAATATGAGGTTTTATTATATTTTAATATTCCTCTCTAATTATATTCGATAGTTATTTATGGAAAATTTAGAATAGAATAAGTTATACTAGTATTAATAAAAAAATGTCAACTTTTAAAAATCCATCTTTTAAGACTTCAACCGCTATACAATTTCCAATATATTTCTTTCATATTCTATGTAGTAGTAGTAGTTGAAGTAAAATCTTGATTCAATGCCAACTATTATAAATATATATCTCAGCAGACAGACAAAACCTAATTTTATATGTATATATAAATCAACATTTCTTAAAATAGAAAATATGAATTTTTTTTTTATGTTTATGAATTGTTAAAGAGAGAAATACTTATTTTTGAAAGATTTATCTTTTAACAAAAATATAATTTTTTTACATTAAGGGTTGAATTTAAAATATTTTTATTATCCGTTTACAAGTACTTTGTTTCGAACAATCATGATGTCATCAGATATAAAAATATAAATCACAATGTGCCAAGAAAGTGTCACAAGTTAAATGCAAAATAAATTTAGAGAAACAAAAAAAAAGATGTTTTCTGTCTTTAATTATTAAATTAAACAGATTTTAAAACTAACATTGGATGTGAATTTTGAAGAAAAAAAGAACTGGCTATTTGGTAGGTTAAGTTTTAACAAATTCATTGCGGTAATATATTATACCGAACAGTGGAAATTCGGTTTGCGAATGGATGGCGATTCATCCGAAACGTTAATGAACAAATTGAATAAATGAAAGTAGGAATTTTTTTCTTTTTAAAAATATTTCAATAATCCCTAATTGTATAAAATAATATAAATTGAGTTTTTCAATTACCATAAATAAATATATAAATTTTGAAACAATTACAAAATTGTTAAGAAAATGAATATAATTTTATACACAGAGACATTATAAGGTTATTATTATTTATATAAATGACCGAAGAAACAAGTTAAAATACATTTACGTAATTCCAAACTTAAAAAAAGAACTCGAGTGGACGTATATAAATATTATCAAAGTCAACAAACACATTTATATTTATATAAATATAAAAATATTATATTAAAAAAAATGAAAGAAATAAATATAAGGAAAGCGAAGGCAGCTAGTTCTGTGGCCAGGCCTCTACTATATTTTACAAGCCTTCCAAGCAACCAGCCCTTCTTTATTATTAAGTCAAATGAAGAAAAGTACCACAGCAGAGCTAATATTTCTTTCTTTGCTGATTAAATTAAATCAAAATCCAACAGCGAGCCCCCGCAGCCGCCAGCAAAAGAAAATACTTTTTCTTCATTCTCGGGAATTAAAGTAAATTGAAAGACGTCTGCAATAACAAAATACTGTCATCTTCTATGAAACAACTCAAAATTAAATAGTAAGACATTTTTGTTAAATATAGAATGCCCATAGGCAGAGCAACGGGGCCATTATATGTAGATTTCATTATCTTTTCTTATTCAAATTTATAAAGATTAATAATTTTTTTTTTTTTTTACTTAAAGAACAAAATTTAATGGCATTCATAACTTTAAGAATATACGAACAAATATATAACATTATCAAAGATAATAGTTAAGTTAATAAATTATTTTACTGCTGTAGGTTTATTGATTTAATTCAGTACAAAAAAAAAAAAAAAAAAACTGACTATTATATACAATCCATATTATCTCAAGAATTAATGCATATTTTATTCTTCAATTTCAATATGAATTATAAATTAGTATTATAATGCTGACTGATATGAGCATGCTATTGTAAGGCACGAACATGTTCTAAACAAATTTTTTGTTAGAAATATTGAGGTAGTAGTAGATAAAATATTCATATATGTCTACATAGACAGACAGACACCCACACGGACATAGCTTTTTAATATAATATTATTATTTATATAATTTTCGAGTGTGTAAGAAGGAAGGGTGCGGCTTGATAAATGAGAAGGTAATAATGAGCCTCTTCGATATGGTGGGGTGATAAGGTTGGTTGAAGTAGAAGACCTTCCCGGGAACCCCCCAAAGGGACGTCCGCCTTCCCTCTTGCTCCTGGCCTTCTGATCCCTAAAGCCTTCTTCCTCCTCACTTCCACCCTCAATCCTGAA
Organism: Euborellia annulipes; assembly: GCA_023213315.1. Taxonomy (NCBI): domain Eukaryota; kingdom Metazoa; phylum Arthropoda; class Insecta; order Dermaptera; family Anisolabididae; genus Euborellia; species Euborellia annulipes. The sequence continues at coordinate 65,446 of JAKCPI010005786.1, forward strand.
AGCCTTTCTTCTTCTTCGGAGGCGTTTTTAAACTCCGCTTGGTTCGTGCCTAATTACAATCAACACGACATCCAAACGAGAAGAGGAAACATCGTCTATTTCTAGAACTAAATCATAGTTTAATTCCAAACAGCACACGCCCACCGAACAGAAGTGAATATTCTCAAGAAAATCACCTTTTAAATAGATCATAATTTTATTTATCCCCCTGAAAGGTATCTCATACTCATATATCTTAACTACTGAAAAAATTTCATAATGAATTTATGATCAAATTAATCAAATGTAACAATTTAATTAAATATAGAATATTTTATAAGAAAAAAGGTAGATGTCTGGTTGGAAGTGTGAGATTCCGAATAGTCATATTTCAGGATTACGTCACGGAGGCACGCAACTTATTATTAGTTGACAATTTGTTTTGTTTACATTATGTCAGTCGTTAAACTTTGTTTATTTCTGAAAATTTTTGAAATTCTATTTCTACTTGCTTATGAAAGTTTTTTTCTTTCTGTTCCAAAGAAAGTAAATAATTCTTTTTACATTCTTTCAAACCTTCTTGGCTTTTATTTTAATTAAAACAACCGTTTTTATTATGGATATCTTATCAATTCGACAATGATTAAATAGAAAAAAAAAAAAAAAACTTTGTTAAATAAAGTTATATTTAAAGAATATCTATCCGATTTTGAAAAATGGGCTAAGAGAGCTGTCACCATGATCATAATCCAGTCAGAATGTCTGGATGAATAATCAGGACGTTCGTTCAGAAACATATTTACTATCAACATAATAATATAAATTCAAAATGACATGAAAAAAATTAAAACATTTGATTGAAGAACAAATATCTTTAAAAGAAATCGTTTTTGAAGTATTTGATGTACCTTGCTTTTTATTCAGGCAAATTTATTTATTGATTCAAAGACTGAGTATATTTTGAAGAACGCTTTTATACAAAGAGTTTTTCAAAATGCAGGCTATACTCTCTCATACAAACAATAAAGGCTTCATCAATGATAATAATCATTTAGTAGACAAGTAAAAGGACTTAAGTTTGAATGAAATTTTTTTTTTTTTTGTTTAAATTTCTTAATAATCAAAAATATTCTCCGATTCTTTTAGTATAAGCAACATTCTTCAGCGGAATATTTGATATTCATAATAGCTAGTATTCCTCATCAGAATACTAAACAATTTATTTTCCTCATATGGGTGGTCCTGATGAATAAAATTGAGGAAGTCGAAGCTTCTCACCGTTATTAAAATGAGTTGTGTTTTTATAATGATATATTTATCCGATGTCGGAGAACAATAAAGAAATTTGAACTTACATTTTATGTAGGCCTATATTATGTGAGAAAGAAGAAAAGAAAGCCTTTAAGGGATATAAATATATCGCCTGCTGAGATCAAGGTGGAGAAAGTCAGAAAATTCAATTTTTGAGTTAACCCTAGCAAACGTTGTTAAAACGTCTTCTTTTTTGACAGCCAAAGTGGCGAAAATATATTTCCATTCTTTGTTATTGATTCTGACCTATTCATTTGTTGTCCAGCTATTTAAATGTATATGTTTATAAAACTTTCAAACGTCTTTTCTCGAATTGTTAAATTTCGAACATTCGTCTCTATGATTCTCAGCAGGCGATTTAATAATAATCCATATAGAAAGTATAAGATTGATATTCTTATTATTTACTAATCACAAAAATATAATTTTTAATGACTTCTTTTTAGAAGTTAGAATTTAATATTAGGCCTATTTAAGCTTAATATTATTAAATTAAGGTGTGGTGGCTGTGATGATAATATTATTATTTAAAAAAAAATTTCTAATTTAGAAAAATTAATTTTTTTTTTTAATTCTTTTTGGCATCTCGGACCATAAAGGCTTTTTTTTAAAGCTGCTTAATATGGCTCTAGCCCCTCTGATTAAATATGTTGATAGGATAAGATGGAGTCTCTCTCTATCAATAAAAAGTCCCAAATTCACAATGTTTTAGTCTATTGGACAATCATCAGGTAACAGGGCTACATTGTATTATTGCTCTTAAATTGGTTGTTATCTATTTTTACAGCTATCATATGAGAGTTTTCACTTAAACGTATGTAAAGAAGGATTTGTGAATTATTTGAAAAATATATAATTTTTCCTATAATTTGACCACTTTAGGGCCCAGGGACAAACAAGGAATTAATTCTACATTATTTTTATTTTATTTTTTTATATAATTTAAAAAATGTATAAATTTTAAGTTTAAAATTATATAGAAAAAGAAATAAAGAAAAATTATTTGTTTGCTTCTGTGCCCTGAAGTTTGTCAAATAGCAAAAATGATATTTTTCAAATAATTAATAAGTCTTTCGTAGGCATGAGAGCTATAACAACCAATGTAATAGTAATTTTTTGAAAAATGTTAATATTAATAATCTATTTAAGCTCTGACACCTGATAATGCTTCAATATATTTATACCGAAACGTTGTGAGATTGGGAATTTTTATTGGTAGAAAGACTATTCCCTCCTGTCATTGGCATTAAATAAATAAATAAATTTAATGCTTAGATGCACATGTCCTCGGTGACAAGTTCACAAGCAACAATTCAAAATTATAAAGTAATTCGGCTCTATTTTTTGATTAACCAAGTTCATGGTATTTTGAAATGAATTTTGAATATAAAATAAATAATTTTTTTTATATATTCGAATATTTTGTAAATAATTAATAATAATCTATTTTTGAAAGTGTTATTGGATAAAATAGAGGTCGGACTAGTCTACTCTTTAAAACCTTTTATTCTTTATAATAAAAAACTAATTATATTTTAAAATATTTTATCTTCTGAATTTTAATAATAAATATTCCATTAAATTCATCTTTTTGACAATATCTTTTAAGTATTAAATTAATATAAGAGCATTTCAAGTTAATGATAATTACTTCGTATTTTCCATTTTTCGAATAGAGAGAATTGATTGCTATCCGCCTAAAGAGTTAATTAAATTTCGAGAATCCAAGATGCCTGTCCAAAGGACTTACTTCTCTTTCGTTTCTCTCCCCACCGGGTTTTTGCAAACTATCGGAAATGGCTATTTAAATTTATCTTTATTCACCTTCAGAGTTGGAAATCATTTAAAGTTTTTCCCCCCACCCCACCCCCTCTCTCATCTTTTCTTCTTCAGCACCAACACACAAGATTAAATTTTAATAAACCAGGCTCGGGGTTCAAGTCGTACGACGCACCGAATAAATTCATCGCAATTTAAATAAAAAGAACTAATCTGAATTTAAATTACTAATTATGCAATCTAATGACATTATTAAAATATAAAACGTCTTCCATCATATCTTATGACGCACATGAAATCGTTGGTAATTTATAAATTTTATAATAAAAATAATAATAAATGATTTCAATTTCTTCTCTCTCTATTTCTTTTGATAATGTTTTTATAAAATTAAAACAATATAAATCAAGAATATAATATAAAGAAAAATTATTATTTTATCCTCTCAATTTTTCCTTTGAATAATAGACAAGTTTATTTTACAGAATAAATATTTTCAAAGACAATATTTTATTTAAGGGCAAGTTTGAGGCGTTTGGCATTAATGCCGCTCGTCCGTCTCTTGAGGATCCGACCAGACCTGACCTCGGGACATCTCCAAAAAAATACCCTCCACCAATAATCAAAATGTTCCATTTCATGTTTTGTTAAAGAATAATAAAAGAAAAACCAATCGGATATCATATGAGAGAAAAATTTATTAGAATATTAACGAAATACATTTCCAATTTTGTTTAATTTTCTTTTTTTTTTTTAATATTAATATTAAATTAATAAAAAAAGTTTTATAATATTTAATTGTAATTGATGAGTTTCTATATAACGGATATTTTATTATTGATAATTGTATCTATTATTAATTTAACGTTGCTGAGGGAATTTATAGGGGAAAAAAAAGTGGGCGGTAAAATCGATCTAATGATGTTTATTTATGACTAAGTTTCGGAAGCTTTTGTCTGACCTCTTGAAATTTTACTTTCTCCATTATTTTTTTATTCCATTTGGAGACGATATAATTAGTCAAGTTATTTTGTTGAATATCTTGATGAATTATTATTAGTTAATACATATTTTATCATAATTATTCTTGAAAGGTATTTTATTTTATCATAATTATTCTTGAAAGGTATTATTTTTAGACCACTTTGTTCTCTATTCCATCTAAGCATTTATTACATTAAAAAACTAGGTTAGTCATTTTAATATTAAAACAAAAAAATTAAAATTTTATTGAATAGATATCCTTGTTAAGATTTTTTTTTTAACGATAATTCAATTCTTTTTTTTATTTAATCAAGTCTCAAGCTAAATAATAGAATGCGCTGCGGGGGAGAGATAGGCAACCAGTAAACAACGCTGGCTAAATACTTTAAAACATGTACACGCTGTGTAGTTGTATAATTATAGAAGTTTTCATTAAAGAAATTAGAAATTTCTTCATCTAAGTAAACCAATAGTTAAAATTAAAAGTTAAGCAAAATAAAATAATGATTAGTAAAAAAATATTTTAATATTTTTAAATAAAAGTTTATTTAAAAACAAAATTCAATGGGGGATTAAATAAACGGGTTAAAATTTTTTAATCCCATAGAAAAAGCAAATGGCTTTAAGCTACACATAATTAAAGAAAATAGACTAATAACTATTTTATTATTTTTAATTAAAAATTATATTTATAATTGTTTTAAATAATATTTAATAAAATAAAGATTCAATATTCAATGGACCGTATAAAGACATACTGGTTTCTGTTTCCTATATCTCAAACCGAAGCTGACTTCTAAGTACATACACGTCAAGATAATTTCTCTCCATTAAGACCTCATCGCAACACAGTGGTAGAGGACTCGCCTTTTGTGGGAGTAAACACGAGAAAATCTAGCAAACTAGAAATTATTAGGTGTAGGATCTAAATGGTTTTAGATGCCGAAAAAGACCTTAAACAAAAATTAAAAAAGACTTTTTTTTTTTTTTTTTTAAAAACATTCACACTTTTTTCTCATTCACACTTCCAATTACACACACATTCATACAGTCTTTTCGGCAACTTAGGCCATTTAAGACTTTTGACGATAACCGTTATGAATATATATTATTTAGGGTCCAGGCATTCTTATTTAAGTCATTTGGTATCCAAATGGCTTAAATAAAATCATCGGACTGCAAAAAAAAGACTTCGATTCTTGAGATGTAATTTCATTGTTATTGAAATTTATTCAATAAACATTATAAGGCACGGGTTATAAATAGGCTCAGATGCCAAAAGATATAAAAAGACACAATTTAATTTATTTTTCCTAGCTAAAAAAAAAGTTCTCTTTTAAATAATTGTCATCTTCAATCAATTTTATTTCTATTCAAATTATATCAGTAAACTAGAAGAGAAGTTCTAAGATGAGGACAATCATTTCATTAATGCTTTGCTAATTCCCTTTTCAGAAGACGAGGTGTCACAATAATTATGTGTTGTCTTATTTTCGTAATATTTTATTTGTCGAGTCACCAGTTCAGAAGGGCGGTGTTCTCGCTACTGCTCTAAAAAAATCCAGAAATCTTTAATATAAAAAAAAAAAAAATAATGCTATTAATAATTTTCTACTTAATATATTGCCAAAAATTAGGATATTTAAAATAAAATGACCTATTTTTTTCCCTAATTGTTTTTAAAATTCAAAGTAGAGTGTCAAAATAAACATAGATAAAAAAATATTAGTTAAAATAATAGCTTCCATTAACCTAACGATCGGTAGATCAATTTGTTGACAAAACGATCTGTCAACATAAGTTTAATCGATTGACACCTTATACTCTTATCGTTTTGACAAGTTTCTCAGGCAATTGACAAGTTTTTGGGGCCTAGAACTAGAAAAGAGGCAAATTAAACTATTAAAAAAATGAGTAATCAATGATCGAGAGAGTTTGGACAAGTCACGAAAAGCTTATCGCAACAATCTTAAAGAGAGAGAGAGAGAGAGAGAGTGGGGGAAAAAAACCAGAAGGTGCGAATTTAAAGACAGCGATGATAGATGTTTCTTCATTTGTGTTTATTGAAAGAAGGAAAAAAAAAAAACACTGACTGCTGTTGTGGTGAATGAAACCTGCTGATGTCTTTCTAGATTGTTTATCTATATTATATCAAATTTTATTCCCTAATAAAGTCGTAATATCGTATATAGACTATCTACAATGCCAAGAATTTTTCACTGTAGGCATTGGAGAGATTAAAGAAAGAAATTGGGACCCCTCAATAAAAAATATTCTTTTTTTTACTTCTTCTACACTGTAAAAAAATTTTTAATTTTAGTATGATATAGTAGCCTATACTAATTTACAAATGTTCCTTGTAAACGATAACTAACATTCATTTGTATACTAAATATACTAATCTATGCATTCAAATAATTTTTACAACAATAAAAAAAATTACAATTCTCTTCGAAAATTACAGTTAATATTGTAATTTTACAAATAGTTATTATATATATTCAAAAAGTGAGTCTATGGTTCATGAATTTAATTTTTTTTTTAATAATTAATAGTCTATAAATTAATCAACATTCATCTTATGGAAAGAATTGAAAAAACCCCTGCGAAAAAGGAATTGGCAACCAAACTAACTCCAAATGGTGACAAAAACAAAAATGTATATTACTAGACATTAAGGTTTAAGGTGTTCTCTTTATTACTTAACTGGATTCGTCGTCAATAAAGAAAACACTTTAAGCCTGGTAATATAAATTTTTGTTTTTTAAAAATATGATCCCCGTTTGGTGTTAGTTTGGTTGCCAATTCCTATTTCGCAGGGACTGTTTTCAATTTTTTCCACAAGATAATGATTGATTCATTTCTATGTAAGCTATATAATAACTAATCTTTAGAAAACATCTAAACTATTTTTTTTTTTTTTAAATAAATTCCTAAACCTGAGGTCGGCAAACTGCGATTTGCGATCCTAATGTCGCGCAAAAAAGAAAATATTCATGTAATTGTATTAGTATCAGCAATATCAATGATTAAAATAAAACAGCATCCATACTTAAAAAAACATGGGATTTATTTATGCACCGAATACTTCTCATTAAATCATGTATTAGAACAAAATGACTAAAATGTTTCCAAAAGCCATGAAGGGTGAATTTCAGCTTGTTAGATTTGCCGATCACTGCCCTTAACCATTATTGAGACCTAAAATTAGCCTAATTACTCTTTATTATATCTAAATCAATCGCCAAGACGAATAGGAAAAAAATTATAACAAAGAAATGAAAAGTGAATTATCTTGGTCTATAGAGTAAATTGATAAATACTTGAAGCAGGATACATATTTTAGACAAATGAAATATTTCCGAATTATAATTTTATCTCTCAAAATTATATTCATCAAGAAAAAAAAAAATTTGAAGAGAGTGGCCGAAATATGATCTGGTCATTTGATTTGAAAGAAAACTGATGACTTAATGAAATGGGAGCGATGCTTCCGGGACGGGTTTCAATTAGCACGTTGAGCCTCATCATAGGAGACAGAAGGATGGCAGCTCGCTAATTGTCATTCCGTAGGGCTCCCATCTCAAAACCAGGCCCAAGAATAAAATAATATAATAACGATAACCATAATAATAATAATAAAAGTGCATGTGTGGGCGTCATTAGCCGTGCAGGCGCTCTTTTGCCAAGCGGCGTTTTCTTCTCTAGAATCCGAATGAAATATATAATTTGAATAACTTAATGAAGGGAGTTGGAAAGACTATAGGCAACATCATCATCATCAATCCATGAGAACCAAGATTGTGGTTTTATCAAACGGAGGGAGAAAATAATAGAGTTGTTAAATAATACTTAATATTATTTGAAAAATATTTTGTGATTTGATCCGAGAAAAATTAAGAAATAACTTTTTTTTTTCATCTTCGGGAAGAAAACAAGTTCAAGTTAAAATATATTAACCGGAACGTAATAAAGTATAAGAAAATAAAAAAGAAAAAAACAAATGGATTCTACTTATAATAGACAACACCAACCGAAACATCTCTTTGTGTTAGAAGAAAAAATTCTTTTTTAAATCTTAAATCCAATTTTATAAATGTGTAACTAATCTCTTAGACATAAAATTCGGATCATATAAAAAAAGTAAAAAACTATTAAAAATAATTTTATCATTAAATTCAGTTGAAAAACGTGGAAAATATCGCGGAAAGAAAAATAACATGGTTTCCTTATAGGCCTACTTAAATATTTCACTTTAAGGTCATGCCTTTAGCCAAAGTTGAACTTCATGGCGTTATGTTAAAGTTGTTGTAGTTTGTTAGATAGGAAAATGCTCTATTCACTTTTGTCTCGGTTCATACATTCGCCAGCTGGAACAGAGAGAGAGGACAGAGGGCTGGAGTTCCCCTAAGCCCTTCGTTCGAGGGTAATAAGGCTGTTTTTTAATTTATGTGGATTATGCTTTCTCTCAATATTCACGTTTACACTCTGTAGAAAAAGGGATTTTTAAATTAAAGAAATTTTTTAAATTTATAATATTCGATGATAATCAAAATTTTATTTTTATATTAAAAAACAATTTACTTTTAAAATTTTTTTCTTTTATTTAGAATGATGATTCTAAATCGGCGTTTGGAATTATTATAACTCAAGAAAATAATGATTACATTCTTCATATTTTTCATAGTGCTGTGTCGATTCACTTCCTCGCCAATAAGGGGGCGAGATTTATCGTTATTTGTAATAAACCAACCCTAAAGGGGCTCAACTTACGCTATTCTTTAATCAAAGACAGGGACATACTTTCAGAGAAAGGCAAATATTTCGATTAATACATTGCTAAAGTTTTTTTTAATAAAAAAGAAATTGGTAAAATTCTTTTTACAAAATTTATTAAAATTTAAAAGGGGGTAAGACTAACTAGTAAGACTAATTTAAAAAATTTGAAAAAAATTAAAAAGTACATTGTGTACTTCAAATATTTTTACAAAAAAAAAAAATTACTCATTTATAACATACTTTTTAAAGATCATGAAAAAAATAGTTGATTTATTTAATCAAAATCGTTAGCATGGGCGTACCCAGCGAGGGGCAGGGGGGACAGCTGCCCCCCCCTAGAAGCAAAAAAAAAAATTAAATACTTATAAAGTGATGAAACGAATTGTTAGGACTCGAGGGTTTTTAGGCCTTTAATTCGAAGGCTTTTCCCCCTCTATATAAAAAATAGCTTTGTCACAATGTGGACAACCATGATCTGCCCCCCCCTGGACGACCATGATCTGACCATGCCCCCCCCCCTAGATTTGATCCTGGGTACGCCCATGATTGTTAGACCAAATTTTGAGCGTTTCAATAAAAATTAGTCCTTTTATATTTTTTTAGAGATTTTTATTGGCTTAAATCTAAATATAAAATTTGATCTTTTTCTCTCTACTAAATTTAAGTAGATCAAGACATTGGCTAATTATCTTTCCATTCCATTAAATTAATGCAGTTTTGCTTTTGGACCCCACAATAAACATAGTATGATCTATTAATTCAAAAAAAAAAAAAAAAAAAGAAACGAAAAGTTTCCTTTGGGAAAAAAACACGGATAAAGGTCCTGTATTCATTAGAAAATTTAAGAAAAGAGAATTAATATATTTATTTAAAAGAGAAAAAATATTTAGATTAAAAGAAATATTGTTTATCTCGCTAAAGTAAAGCTATTTAACTAAAATAAATTGTATTCATTTTAAATAAAGATATGCTATGATCAAATAAATATTTATGCTGCCTTATTTAAATAAACATTTACTTGATTGTTCTAGATAATTCTTTTTGTTTGTGCATATATGTGGAAGGTTCAATTTACTTTGTCATTTTTTGTTGAACCAATTAAATTTAGAGTGTGAAATTGAATAATTTAACAACCGAATAGAATAATTTGTCAAAGTTAATGAATTGTTAAATATTTATTTTTACAGGATCTAAATATATTTTATTATATAGACTAATAAATCTTATTCTAATTATAATCTGAATTCTAAACTCAAATTCGATTATTATATTTGTTTTAATATTCGAAAACAAAGTGTACGCTTTTTTATTTTAAGGAGAGTGTCTAAAGAAGAGTTAAAGAAATTTCAATAAAGAAATAATAAATATAAAAAAAGACCGTATAAATTTTAAAGTTATGAAGATAATAAGAATATTAGATACTATAATATCAATAAATTGGACAGAGATGAATTTACTTCTTCAATTGGTCTTAAATTATAAGTAGAAACTTATTTTCGGAAAAAGTCGCCTTAAAAGTCTATTCTTTTTTAGCCAAAAGTCGGTAAAAAATGTGTTTTTGGCAAAAAAAAAAAGTCTTTAAAAAGTCGCTATCAATTTTAACAATTAATAAAGATTATCGTATAAAGTCTTATTTGGCCTAAGTTGCTGAAAAGACTGTGTGGATGTGAGTGTGAATGGGAAAAAAGTAAAAAAATGTTCACATTTACTGTTGGATAAGGCTAGGGTCAAAATGTATTCAGATGCCGAAAAGACTTCAAAATAGCCACTGTCCCTTGGAGTAGTATTAAAGCTGTTGTGATAAAATTTTTTTTAAATTTTTATTTAAGCTCTTTTTCGGCAACGGAGGCCATTTAGACCTCGTGTCTCTTTAATTCAATTTATTGGTAGCCAATTAAATTGAAATAAATTGTCGCATGAAACGGAATGCGAACCCTTGGTATAGTAGGCCAGCACGATTCCCCCTACACCAAGGCCCGCGATAAAATTCATTTAAGGTGCGCGTCTCGGGGTGCTAATTTTGGGAGATTCCAGCGGCCACAATTTTGAAGCTATCGACCTCAAATTTTTTTTTAATTAAAACTATTTAAAATATCTACAACTTATAGAAGCCCGTTTTTTTAGTTTTCGAAAAAATAATTTTTTTTTTTAGATTAAATATTCGCATTAAATAAAAGATATTTAAAAAAATCGCTCTGTATCTTATATATAATTAAATTAGTAATCATTGTGTTTAAAAATAATTAATTTTTTACCCTTAATTAATTAGCTGGAATCTTTCAAATGAAATGGAATAAATCCCTTGTATCCCAACGGGAAAAACTAACGCTATCCCTTGCCGCCTAGAGTAACTCGGTAGTGAATCGTCTTCTAACGGCTTTTCGAGATGCGCACCTTAAATATTTATTTTGCAAAACACTATTATAATGTATAATATTATTAAAATAGGGATATGTTCACTTCAGAGCTGCTTGTGAGTTTTTTGCTGGGGTATTAAAGAATGATATCAAGGGGAGAACAAAAGAGAGAATTTTTATTCACAATCAATTTAATCTTATTATAAATAAAATATTTATTTTATAATAATAAGTAATCAAATAAAAATTTTCAAAACATTTAAATAAGAACCTATTATTATATCATGGAGGCTATATTTTCTCATTTTTTTCAAGATTATTAAAATAAGAAATATTTTTTTTTATATTCCAAAATTCAACTAATAAGTATTATTCTAATAAATAGAACTTGAGTTGACATAATAACTATAAAGCATTTAGTATTGATTATAATATTTAGCAATATACGTAATATTTAAGCTTTATGTAATGAGTTGTTTTTGATAATGCTTTATATAAACACATAGATCTAATTAATAATAATAAATTCCTATTATATACCCGATAAATTGTTAAGAAATTATAGATGGATATAACGAAGTAGGCATTTAATTTTAATAGTAAATATGAACCAACTTAACGAATAAAATATAACTAGTGGACAGCTGCTGATGATGACGTCAATTCTACAAGATTTCCTACAATAATATTTAGTTCTGGTTATTTAAAATAGAAATAATCCTTTCAAATCCTACTCCGTCCGTTTTTTATTAATTTAGTTTAATAAGGATATCCTAGATTAAAAAAAGAATTGATTTCATTAGAGAAAAAAAAAGAAATTTAATGTTATAGAAAAGCTAGAAGATGATAGTGAGGCTCCCATTTGCTGAGTAAGTGGATAGCGATTGTGAGTTAGCATGGGGTGCATAAATTTGTTTGCTTGGCTGCAGGAAGATAGGCGCAATCCTTGATTAACTGATGGTTTTAAAACTTTGAAATTTAATATTTAGTCTGATATATCTAATTAGTATTTAAATCACAAGTGTTTTGTCATTTTTATTTCTTAAAAAAAAAAAAGATATCATTGAAAGTTTCAAAGAACACAAGAGGAATATAAAGGGAAATAGGATATTACAACTCTCTAGTGCCCTAGACATCGAAGGGCGGATTCAATTCCATTAAATGTACATTTTTTATGCTTCTTTAAATAAATATCATCATTCCCTTTGATTGTAAATAATAAAGAAATTCTCAATTTTTTTTTTTTTAAGTTAATGATGTTAAAAATATTCGATTTTTGTTAATTTTTTTAAAATAAAAAAAATTTAATTATGATATAAATAAAACAAAAAAATCAATTAATGATATTTTGATAAGATGATCGTGAAGCAGGTAATTTCCCCCTCTTATATATTATGCGAAAAGGGCAGGTAGGGTTCGGATGTTGAATGGGCCCCCCATCAATCGGATACCCCTGCTTAGGACAGATTACATTAGTGGGAAGGAACCGGATGTTAGTAGGAATGGTTAGTATGTGTAATAATTTAGGAAGGTGATTGATACACGAGCTATCTATCTATACATTTAAAGGATAAATTAAAAACAATACAACTGGATTATATATAAATTATTAGAGTTTTACTAAAATTTAAAAGAACAAAAATCAAAGAGAAAAATCTCCAATTTAGACAAAAAATTGTCATAAATATAAAATAGTCTGAAGATAATTCCAATCTAGAATCAAAAAGTAAATTTTTTTTTCATTAAATAAAGATTGGCTCCTGAAAAAAAAGATTCATTTTTGTTATTTTCTTCATAAAAATCAAATTATTACTGTATATTAAGGTCCGACCGAAACAAGATTTTCAACCGAAACCGAAACTTGTATTTCTTATACAACATTCATATCATTTTACTTTTTTATTTTTTACTTTCTCTTAGCTCTATATATGTTAATATATAGAGAGAGAAAGTATTGGAATCATGTCAAAAAGTCGATGTCGAGATTTTGATGGATATACACGTTTCGAGGTCCCGTGGATCCAAAAAAGTGGTTTTCGTGACATGGCCTGTTTGTGAACAAAATATCTCAAAAACGGAAAGAGCTAGGAGGTTGAAATTTTATATTTAAGTTAGGCACCCCCCTGGGACGTGGCACGAACCTTTTGAACAAAATTAGCCAAAGAGTACTAGTACTTTACTGATGTAATTTTTCAGTTTTTCTCAAAATTCACTCCAATGATTTTTTTTTTTTTTATTCATAAATCAACGATTCTTTAGATGCTCTTTAAAATGTATATTCTCATTTTGCCATTGAAATCTTCTGAAGACCACTTTACTCTTGAACTTCTTAGGAAAGATAGGAGAAATAGTTGTAACAAAATATAAATATTTTCCCAAACTTATAAATTTTACATCTTGAATTCAAATGTACCGAACTTTCGGAGCCTAAATATATGTCGACACGAAAAATCTGATGCGACAAGTACAGTACACAACTTTCTTTTGCCGAAGGGTAAGAGAAAGTTGAGTGCTGTGCGACCAGTCACAACAGATTTTTTTTTAGGTGCGAATCTCATTCGACGTTTGTTTTTTTTTTGTTAGTCAACCTCCAGAAAGGAGGCGATATGCTTAAAAAGGTTGGGAACCACTGGTTTTCGAGAAAGTCGAGGGGATAATCTAATTTCCTATTTTTTTATAATTTTTTCAATCTAGAACTGTTTTGATCTACATTATAGATAGTTTTTATATAAGTTTCAGATATGATTTTTAACAACATAGCAATTTTGTTTTGAACTATGTTTATATAAACATCACTCTCGATAGAGAAAAGAATCAAAATAGTGTAATATTATAAATAAGGGAAGAAAATGAAGTAAAAGCAAACTAGCCAGACTGGGTGGCAGACCAAATGTTGCCTTCAAGTGAGTGGCTTTTTAATACACAATGGTTTTAGGGAGGCACAAATGAGTGAGAGTTTGAGGAGAGAGAGAGAGAGAGAGGATCGGTCGGCCTTTATTGGCAAGGGGCATTTGCATATGGAGGAGTGGCTTGGCTCGATGATATATGGCCAGAACAGTCGATTGACACTTCCTCCCCACAGACAGACAACCCTTCTTCGGGACAGACAGACAGACAGTATTCTCATTGGCACCCTCAAAGGGCTGCTGGGGTTTGTTCGAGGGCTCTTCGATAACTCTCTATCCCATAAGCTCCTCTCTCTTTCTCTCTCTCACTCTCTATAGAGCTGGCAACTCTCTCTTTCTCTATTGGGAATATCCGCGAGTGACGATATTAAAAATAATGTTCTGTCTATAGATATCACATTTTCATTGTGTTATTATTACATTTTTTTTAAAGAAACAGAATAGAGAGAGAGAGAGAGAATTGGGGGAAAAACCGTTCACTTTGTTAATTTTCAATTTCCAGGGATATCAACTAATCCGTGTGGCGGAGAGTCCAGAAAAAATATGACTTTTTTTCTATGTTTAAAAAAAAAAAAAAATTTATTTGTTTTTCTCAGTACGGGGCATTGAGATTGATTCGCTTGTGTGTATCCAAACCATAGGTTGTCCTATCATATAACGCCAGCGGGCATTGGGCAGTTGTGCTCAGCTAGTTAGTTCTGAGCTTGGGCTTGTACAATATATCGCATTTGGTTTATATATAAATCATAACGTTCGAATTGAGTCCTATATCTAACTCTCTCTCGTTTCCTCTCGTAATTCGCTCTCACTTGTTCACTCCCTCGTGGCTGCTCTCTCCTTCTCTCCCTTTATTGCTCACCAATATATATATATATATATATATATTAATTATATATATATATATATATATATATATATATATATGGGGTGCTCCCCTAGCCCTAGATGTAGGGTGTAGGATAAAATCAATAAGCATGGTAGGTCTAGTGGCTGATGTGAGGACAATTGGCGGCGAGGTAGAAGAAGAACCCCTTCAGGCCTCGCGCCCTCCGGGTTGGGTTTTGAGTCCGCACTTGTTAAGAGGGTTGCTTGTGTGGCAAACTCCTGTGAAATCCACCCAAATCTCCACCCTTGTTCTTGTTCTCGCATCCCTGACTTGTAGGAGAGAGAGTGGAGAGTGGAGAGAGGCCAATTCATATAGTAAAGAAAAGAAAGAACGCCATTTGTTTGAGAATGTGCCGGCAAGTTAAGGTGTTGGCTTGATATATGATATTGATCCTTGGCATTCAGTCGTAAAAGGGAATTTTTAATAAATTTTCAAAACTTCGCCATTAACGTATAAAGCTGATAAATTATACATTTTTATGAATAATGAGAAATTTTAATTCAATTTTGCAAATGAAAAAAAAGAAAGTAATAAATATATGTTTCTTCGATTTTTATTTTTTAATGTTTTTTTTTTTTTTTTTTTGTTCAAAATTAAATCTCTCTTGAAAGAAATTGATCTAAAGAAATTTGCCAAATCATTTAATTTAAGAAGATAAATCAAATTTCTTTAATAGATCTTTACCTTTTTTAATGAAATTCGAACAAAACTTTGTCAATTTATTCTAAGAAATTTATAGAGCATTCAAAAAAAACTTTATACCTAAACTAGATGCTAGAATAAAATATATGAATGTTAAACTTTAATATTATTTTTTTACGAAAAAGGAGGTAGGCCTTTACACCAACATTATTTAAGTAGGCGTGAAACTATCTGCATTACAAATATTTATAATTTTTTGAAAAAGAATTTTTTTAATTTTAATATTTAAAACAATTTATTTTTTAATTTTTAAAAGCTTGTTCGCCTGAAGTTAGGCAATTTATTGTTTAAGAGCTCATTTAGACCAGGCCAGTATTTGTCAAATATCAAGAGAATTAATTGCGGTTCAGCGCTCTGATATTGAGTCGGCCATTTTGGTTGCCTAACTTCCAGCAAACTAATTTATGCTAATAACAAGTGTAATAAATAATCTATATTATATCAAGGGTTTCTTTTGAGGTTTTTTTGAATGTTCGGCTAAAAATATATTTTTTTTTTTTTGAAAGTGGCCCACTGTGCTAAAAAGGTTGCCAACCCCTGGTCTATATTATAAAATAACCATTTTTTTTATTATTAAAAAAAAATTGATATTTAACAAGATTGGCCACCCCGTGGTCTAAAATGTGTTGATATTATTATTACAAATAATATTTTTTACCATGATAGACTATATCATCTATTGTGTATTTTACTATATCTTTTAAATAGTATGGAAAAGAAAAAAATCAATACGGCCCATGGAGGGATTTGTGTTGATCAGGCCTGCTATATATAGGCCTATTATAAAAAATAAATATAAATAAAAATCTAAGTTTAAATAAATAGTATAAATTCAATGTCGCGTTTAAAAAGGTAAAATTAAATAATATTGGCGAGTTCCCAGAAGAATTTACAAAATGTAGCCATCATACATTCATATTTAATATGATAATTTTTAATATAAAAAAATAATCTAATTGAAATGATCAAAAATGTGACATTTTATTGCATTATAATTTATAACATTAATTCAATTTACTTTATTTAATTTCCACCAATAAGTATAAAATAGATAAAGGTCAATCGGGACATATGAATTGAGGGCTCGATCATCAAAAACACCAAAATAATTTCATATGTAAATTAAGAAAGATATTTAATCAAATGTTTGATTTGTTAATTATAGAGAAAATGGAATTCATTTCTCGTTTTATCTTTTAAGAAAAGTTTTCATTAATCAATAAAACGTTTCAAAACAATAATTTAAGAAATAAATAATATAGAGACAGGTTGAAATTCTCGTTAAGAAAATGAAAATTCAATTTAACTTATTTTATTTATTATAAAGATATGAAATAATTTATTTTCAATTAAAGCCAAGAATATAAAATGATTGATACGTAAAATAAAAAGTAACATGATAGTGATTTTGGATTAGGAAATATGTAGGTGCTTGAAAGGAGGATTAGAAAGCAGAGGACCACACAAAAGTTGGGAGTTTTTATTCCTGTTGCGTGGGGCAGGGGACAGGGGACGGTCGTTGGTGTTGTTTTCAAGATTTTTCAACTAGACTCAGATCAAGAGAGAGAAAGAGAGAGGAGACATAACTCAAACAAAAACCACTTGGCTGTCAGAGAGGGTGGGGGATCGCTAATGGCCGTATGCTTGCGAGGTAAAGTGTTTGCGTGTTTTTCGGGGGCTTTTGGGAGCCCCCCTCCCCGCCGCCCCCTCTTCAGGGCTTGGCAGGTTTCAAGCCGTGAGATGGATGACCGATGACAAGTAGGCGCCCCTGCCGTGAGGACCCTTTTACCCTTAATCGTATCGAAAATGGGGGCATAAATTACTTCCATCTATTTTAATTTTTTAAAATAAAAAGGTGGATGCTACTAGCGTTTATGAAAATTCCCCGCAGGTGGTGATGGCAGTAGCGTGAGTGCTTGATACTATGCTGCGATTATTCGCAATCCAGTTCCAAACCTGTCTTTTTAATCAAGATGGTTTTAAATATTTAAGTATTTACATTGTAAATGTAGAACAAATTTAACAAATTTACAGTTTGGTAAGTAATTTGTGTAGGTGTAGGTGTATGGAAGACTTTACATGGAACATTAATTTTAACAAATGTTGGCTCGTTGATAAAGATCAAGTCACGCAAGTGTGTTGCTGCACGTTTACATAATTGCTCCATCCCATGTTATGTTATTGTATATTGCACTATCTAAGCGTGAGCTGAGCACCCGGGCGGCCATCCAGAACGTCCGCGGGGCGGAGCCCCCGGGGGCCCAGCTCCTTGTCTTCACTTGCCACAACCTCTCGCAATCAATTAAAAATTAGTGTCGGACAAAGAAGGCCTTATACTTAACATTCCAGATCGTTTTATTAACTCCAGTAGCTGCTGGAGAGGCATCTGGCCGCCCGAGGACATGCTGCCTGCTCATATTTATTTATCATTGGCCCGTCCGTCGAAAAATATAGACTTCGATACCAAATACCAGAAGGAAAATTTATTTCCTATTCAATTAGTAGGCTGGTTTGGGGGAAAAATGTAAACTAACCACGGAAGAGGATCTTTAAATATAATTCGAATGTGAAAATTCTATTGGCTGGCTGCCTTCAGCCTCTGTGGTTCTGGTGGTTTCGATGACTTCCCTCTCATGTTCTCATAGAGTTCGGTTAAAGCTTTGAGGGAGTTTAACTTTGAGGCGGTTATGTTTTGACGGCTCTCATCTCTCGACTAAGGGTATAGTTAGTTGGACTTTTCAGTTGCGCCCTTAAGTGTGTCCTAACAAATTGAGGAAAAGGGAAAGAGAGCGTTTTAAATATTATCAACTATATAATAAAGTTAGATTCAGTTCAAGACACGATTCTATGGAATTTTAAATAAAATAAGGAAGAAAATTGAGTTAAAGAGTTTTGTCGGAATTGCAAATAGAATTCACCCTTATATTTATTTTCTTTGAAAAACCATTTTATGAGGTTCCTAATTAATGCAGAGGAATTATGATATCTTCAAAAAAGGATTAGCTATTAATTTTAATACCAATGAATTTTTATTGACGAAAATTTGAATCAAACAACTTAATTAAATAAGAAATTCTTATTTTTATTAAACTGGATTTTTATAGGCCTTTTATAGCATGTTTATAGACATATACTAATTAATTGATAAGATTATCTCTTTTAACATGTTAAATATTTTATCAATATATGTTGTTCCTTAAATTTAATTCTTCTGTTTGATTCGATAGGCAGAATGGAATGGGAAGGTGAGTGGGCGGAGGGTGGATGGAAAGGGGTCTATGGGAAATCAATCGAACAGTTTTTGGAGTTAGAGCTAAACATTTATCTAGTTGATGTATTTAGTCCCAAGAGGATTGCAATCAAGCCGAAGACCGGATTTACTGGGGGGACATGCATTAGCCATGGGGTGGGGCGGAGCCCCTGGGGGTGGGGGCCGACCCGCGCCGACTATGTTTAATTCAATAAAAGAAACACGAAATAAAATAGTGAATAATAGATAAGACTCCGGTTAACGTAACCTTTATAAAGCGAGCCAAATTATTTATTGTATCAAAGAGAAGGTAATGTTAAAATATTTAGTGTTACACGTCATAAAATTTTATGTTTCGAACTAGGTGGATCCCAATGATATTTATTGTGCAGTTCTGAGAGGTTCTGCCTAGAAAATGGGATAAGATGTCAGTTGGTTGGGGGTGGAGCAAATTCAAGGGGTTAAGGGGTTTGGGGCTGAATGGAAATCGATCAAATTCTGTCATGCATAGCTAAAATCATTTCTAATGATTTTTTAAACATTCTACTGCCAACATAATGATTAAATCATTAGAAAAAAATGATTTTTCATATCGAAATAATTAATCAAATTTATATTGTATAAAAAAAAATATATATTAAAGAATTTTAATAACATATTTTTTTTAAAATAAATATTGAATTTTTTTTTTTTTTCAAGAATATTTTTTTAATTAAGCAGCATTTTTGGAGTGTGATGTGCGAAGGTTATGCGTGACAAATATTGGTTTGAAAAAATTCAAAAATTCCAGTAATAATAAATTTTTTTCATTTTATTTCCAAGTCAAAGAATTAATTATTTTCATGAATATTCCGATTTGGGACTCAAGAATTTTACACAGGATAATTTATAGGATAAAATTTTAAACAGAGAGTTTGTTAATAATCGTGAATTGTATTTTATAGGGATGATCCAAATTAAATTTATATTTATTATTCTCTTTAATATATTTGCATTGTAAACAATTTGTTAACTATATATCCCTATTCTTGTTTTAAGGGTTGTTCACCGGATGAATCTAAAAAGAAAATTCCAAGTTGGAAATAATTATTATGAGCATAAATTGAATTGAGTGGTAAATAATAAAAACAAGTTATCAAAGAGGGATTAAAGGACTTGGAGGAGATTTTATAAATGCAACATGTTTTAAATAACAAATAAAGCCTAATTAAAAAAAAAAAATACTTTGTAAATGTTTGAAAATATTCATTCCTATTTATTAATATAAAATACATAAAGCTAATTAAATTTCAAAATTAATTAATAGTCTAATAATAAATAGTGAAAAAGAAATAATTTTGGGTGTTCCTTTCATAAAATAAGTTATGGAAATTTTTTTTTTTTTAGGAAAAAATAAATCAATTTCACGCATTTGATGTCGTAGGAAAAAACTGGCTTTCAAAGATTCAAGTCATGAATGTTAATATAAATTAAATAATAATAGCGAGAGGTGTCACAAATAAGCCAATGCATTCACAAAACCATGCATTCATTCACACAAATAAATCACTTAATTCAAGTTAATATAAACAAGGGAATTTATTTAAGGCGGCCTCAGAGAATTCTGAGGAACCCCAGGTAATGGAGCATTCGCATTTTTTTTCCAAATCTCCAATGAGACTGGACATCCCAATAAATAACATCGGTAATCGTTACATGTTGTTTGCTCTTGGAAAAATGTTCCATCTGAAATTGATGCCATAAATAATGGCCGTGCCCCGTTGTCAATTATTTATAATGAAACTTTGGCAATCGTATGAGTTTGTATTTACTTTGTTTTAATTGGAAAGTTTTTTTTTTTTTTTTTATTTTTTTTATTTTTTTTTTTTATTTTGGGAAAAACTTGTGACTGTAATTGAGATTTCTGGTGTTAAACAGGAGCGAGAATTGAATGGGCACATTTCGCGTGGCGTAGCCGTGATAAAATGCCAGGAATTTAATCTGCGCGCTTGCAAAATTAAACCCCAGGCTAAAGCAGGTGGCTTTTTCCTATTAATTTTGTTTATCCACAGATCAGGGCCGGTCAAAGCTGCCGAACTAAATGGGAAAAGAGTAGCAAGGAAAGACGTCAAAATTAGGCGCCTCGCTTACTACTTGGATGGATGGGGAGATGGATGGACGGCATCTGTACACACAATTCATCTGATGCACAGGTTGCACATCGCGACAACGCAATTTATTTTGTAAACAGATTTTTTCCCACCCTCCTCCCTCCATGGGATGGATATCTGTGTGAAGCAACACACAAAAATAAAACAATGTATGTATCTGTGGGGTGGGTGCATTGATCAGCCGGGGCGAGGTCCCCGGTGTTCAATTCGTCAAGCGGCCGGACTGTGATTAATGGCTGAGGATTCATACAACAAGGGGTACCCATGTCGGACACATCAATTTTGGATCGTGCTGTTGGGGGTGGGCATCCCGATAGGGATAGGGAAAGGGTGCGTGCCCTGTGTCTAACACGGCCAGCCGCGGCTAACTGTTGCTAAAAACAACAGCCACGACGACGACGACGTGCAATCCCGACATCCATTACAATTAACAAAAATCAAAACTTCCCCATATGTGCCTTCTTTGGCAGCCGTCAAACATTATTTTATCCGGCGATCAAATATTTTAACGGTAAAAGGATACCAACTAACTAACGAAACATCTCAAGCGCGAAAATAAAAAGGGAACCCAACAAGGGTCGGTTTACTTCTTCTTCCTCCCTTCACAAACCACTTGAAGCCCTTTTCCTTTTTAATAGAGCTCATGATGATAAGTCTTCTATCATTTAATATTATCTCTTATTTGCCAAAAGGTTGACACGATATAAGTACACGGTTCGGCTTTTAACCATTGGATACAATTTTTTTAAATAAATTCCCAGTACTTGAGTAATTGTCACGAAGAGTTTTTAATGGATCATCTTATGACAAATGACTAATTATATATAATAAACCGGTTTCATTTATAATCAAAAGCAAGATCTTGTCATCTTGGAATGGTTAAAAAACAATTCTATAAATGAATAAAAATTTTAAATGAGGATATTTTATTTTAACGACAAAGCGTGATGAAATTTTTTTTAGATATGAAATATTTTGTTATATGATCTTTTATTAAATAGATGGATGGATGATGTTTAGGATTAGCGTTTAAATAAAATATTTTTCTTCATTTTTTTTTTTTTTCGCTTTTAAAAAATTAATAAGACTTATGCTCAAGGGTTCGTGGATGGCGACCACGAGCTCCCCGAACTGAGACTGGCAGTCCTGTCTGTCCCTTCCTTCTATATTTTCAACAGGCGTCAGACCATGCGAAGGGCCGGCCTGTTCTATTCCTTTCCGGTCGCAAAACCTATGAATGACTAATTCCGCCGACCCCGCATCGCGGGAATAATCAGGCGAAGAAAGAAGAAAAAAATAATAAGACTTAAATTTATCAAGAACATCATGGAGACGTACTTTTTTAGGGTGAAATAAAGGAGTAAAATAAAAATTTAAGGTGTTTTTTTTCGATTAGAATTATATTACGCCCTACACGTCGGCAACCAACATTCAGCGGGTGACCGCCTGGGGCCCTGAAAAGGGGAAAAATGGCAATTTTATGGTCTTCAGTTGAAGACAACTTTTGAGATTATGCGTAATTATCAGGTAAAATATATTTATTATTTATTTATCTAAATAAATAAAAATAAATTATTCTTAAAAGGCCGGAAACTTTTTATTAAAGTAAAATCCGTTCTTCAATCCCTGTCAGATTATAGAAATTATTTGTCACAAAAACAATTATAATACTAATAAACAAAATTACTGTCAATAATTAATTATGATAGGTAATCATCTAGATAGAAGCATGTCAGTCAGACTTTTAAACAAGCTATAAAAAAAAAATGATGGGAAAATATATCTATATTTTAATTTTAACTTGAATAAATTTTTTTCAATTAAATATGCTAAGATCCAAAAAATAATTTAATTATTTTTGAAATGAATTTTATATTAATAAAACTTTTAAAAGAATAAAGTCTTATTAAAAAAAAAAAAGTTTAATGAAGAAAAGCAGTCGTTCCTTCATCAATCCTCTTGGAAAGATTCGTTTTTCTTGGAGCTGTTCCTACACACATGAACGTATCGAATTAAGAGCTCTGCTCTGGTCCTTAGCAGGGACTGAATCGTGTCCAATAAAACCACACGATCGGGTGCTCGCACCTGCCACAAGCCAGAACCACCGCAAACCACCCGCGTGTATTAAGCTGTGAGATTGTGACAGATGGGACGCCTCGGCCCCCCCAAACCCGGACAAATCTCCCAAAAGGGGGATCCCCTCATCCCCATCCCATTCTCTCGATCCCCACAGTTCTCTCTCGCCGAGGAACGCGCGACCCGAACGCCAGCCAAGTCACGTCAAACAAAACGTTGCGATTTATCACTAGTGATTTACCGGGCCGCTCAATATTTATGATATATAATTTGTTACCTTTATTATTGAATTGGCTCGGGAGCCACTAGACATAAACGCGCAACGGCATATGAACCATTGATTAATTAGAAAGCTTTGCGAGACTTGTAGAAATTTCGGGGCTTGAAGATAGATGTCCGAATTTGAATGTGACAAGGCTCAAACGATAAATGCGTTGAACTTTTATTATGGGCAACCATTTTGAATTTCTGAATGAAAAAAGAACAAATTTATGAGAGGGAAAACATTGCCAGGATTAAAATAATGGTTATGGTGTAAAATAATTTAATATTTTCGGCTGACATCTACCTCAGTTATTAAGATTAAATATTAATAAGAAATAGAAGTTATTTATATTCGCGTAGACGCATCTGTGGAAAGAGACGAGAGAGAGAGAGAAGAGAGAAGAGAGACGGAGAAGGAAAAGGAAGGAGAGAGGAGGTAGAGAGAGCAAGGCTAGCGTTTATTGAAGCAGATAGATCCATGTTAGAAGCCATCGTGAGAGATGATTCAATTTTGTGAATTAAATGGAGAGGTCGAGTGGTGCATGACGCCAACCTTGAGCTTGAGAAGAGAGAGACCGATGACAACGAGGCTCGGTCCGTCAATAAGGTTTTTCGCCCTTCATCCCCTCTCCGCCGAAAACGAAAACGACTTAGAGCACTTGTCTTCCGGAACTCTTTGCAAACTGGTTCAAACTTCCTCGGTTGGCTTAAGCCCTCAGACGAAACTGAGACACGCGACTGTCTTTTCCATCTCTCCTTCTTCTCTTTCTCTTTCCCTTGGGGTGTTTAAAAAGCCACTACTCACCATAGAAAAGACATTCTTTTCGAATACTTCCTTTGATACGACCCGATTGTCATTCACCAGCACTTACTTGAAGAGGGATGAAAACGGATTTATGAATCACAAAGGTTATTGTGGAAATGTTACGACAGCGACGAACATTTTGTCCAGCTGTAAATTTACGACCGAAAAAAAAAACGAAATATAGATCGCAAATAAAGTGCATATTGGCGTCTTTTAAAACTCCCTTTCATGAATTTAAGTTAAGGAATTTTATGAAAGAAATATGAGAATAGATAAGTTGAAATAATAATAAAATAAAAAGTGACGTAACCCAAGGATAACATCTATTAATAAATAAGTGTTTACTTTGGTCGATCTCAAGTTTCACTCGTGAGTTATTTATTTAAATAAAAATACTTAAGGCAGAAATATATTGGTTTTCTTCTCTAATAACTCGTGTATATTAATGCCTAATAATGCTAATTGCAGAGTTGACACAGGTGCGGGTGCATCACTCCGGCGTTAACGTTAACGCTAACGTTGGCGTGACCACATCCCCCAATTCCTCTGTGA
The DNA here is from genome assembly GCA_023213315.1 of Euborellia annulipes. NCBI lineage: Eukaryota > Metazoa > Arthropoda > Insecta > Dermaptera > Anisolabididae > Euborellia > Euborellia annulipes. The sequence continues at coordinate 90,226 of JAKCPI010005786.1, forward strand.
CATGTGATAGATACACTGCACTCTGGGAAATTCACTCAGCAAAGGACGCAGGTTGGTTGCAACCGCGATGTGTCCATTTAGAACTGAAAGCATGGACTTCCCTATATATGCTGAATAAATAGCTGAGTGCTTGTGAGAAGAGCCCGAGAGAGAGGAGGGAGGGGGCTGACGGGGAGAATAAAGCATATCATCGCAATTAAGCTATCTGTTGGATAGTTATTCTTGCCCATCGTGGATTCATACATGAATTGTTTAAATCTCCACCAAGCTTTCATCATTATGGCAAATTTTCGAAGCAATTAATTTATTCAGTAAGGAAAAAAAAACACATAATGTGAAAGTTTTATTAATACTTGAAATTTTCAAGATATCATTAACAATTAGTTTTAATTTGAAAGGACATTTTCTGAAGGCAATAAAATTTTATTAGGTCAACTCTTTAATATTTTTGGCAAAATTACAAAATCAGAAAATTTAAGATTTAAAATCTTGCTTATAAATTATAAAATAATAGAAAACTAAATTATTTTAATATTTCAAAAAAAAAATCTCCTTTCAGAATTTAATGGAAAAGAATAAAATTGTATCTGACAAATTGACTTTATTCATGTTTGAATGACTGTAAAACCTATTCAACAATTTTTAAGCATATTTTTTCCAATACAAACAAAAGTATTATAATAATTTTCGCAAAAGTTGGCAGAAAGTGCCCGACATATTGTTACTTAAAATAAACAAAATTATTATATTATATAGGGGTGTTAATGCCGCGGCGTCTCGGTTTTCCTCATAATTTTTGCATTTATTAATTAAAATTAAAACAAAATACATGTTGCACAACTATACCATGATAGATCGATATCTATTCAATGACACTTCACCCTTCAAATTTGATCTACTGACTGACTGGGATTTCGCGTTCACAGTCTGACAGAGTCGCTGTTTATGTTGGTTTAGTAGATAGTAGAAAAAGATTTATTGAATGAAAAAATATTTTCCAAATTCGAGAAAGAGTAATGATTTAAGATAAATTATTTAATATTTACGCTGTTTTTTAATTAAAATTTTGACGAAGATGCCAAGTTGGAAAGATAAAGAATCTTTGTGGAGTATAAATTCGTTCCTTTTTGATTGGATAAAATCACTAATAGATCGAATTTTGTACACCTATTGATATTGCATATAACAAATGTTTAAAATAGTACACTTGTGATTAAAACGTAATCCATTTTAATTTTTATTATAATAATAATTAAGAGAGAATTATATGAACTTCCTGTTTATTTTTAAGAATCATCGTCAAGGTGATCAAAATGATAATCATATAAATATAAAGAATAAATTAAAGATCACCCGACCATTCAAAATTATTTATTGTTTTTAAATATTATTTTAATTTTAGTTTCGGAGAAAAAAACATCTGCTGTGTCTGGAGGAGGACAGGGGTGATTAAATATGAATTATTTAATAAAAAACTGTGATGGGTGGGAGCTCGGAAAATATAAATTTTGAATGGAAAAATATTCAAGTAAATTAATATTAATAAATTTGTTAAAATAAAAAATCTATTAGTCTAGTAAATCTTATATTTTATGATAAATAATAATTTATTTTAATGAAATTTATTTCTTTGATTAAAATCTCGAATCTTTGAATTTGTGATTAGAGAATTCAAGAAAAGAAATATTTCATTAAAAAATAAATAAATAACATCTGCATCCTGACGTAGTAATTGCTTAATATAATACGCCTGATGATTTAATTAATTTTAAATAAATAGCCAATTTCTTTCATTAAGACCTTACTTTGAATTTTTTATTTTCAATTATAATTTTTTTTATTATTTCATATACCGGTAATTAGGAAATAAGAATATTTTGACTCGGAAGTGGAGTTTTGATCCCAAATACCTCATCCCTCTTGCTATTTGTAATTTATATCACTACCAATAAAAATTTATTAAAAAGTAAAATTATAATGTTAAATTGAATTTTAATTTGTAAATTACACAACTATTGTTTAAAATTTGAATAAAATTTCTTTTAATATGTCGCTTTATTTGTCACGCAATTGAATGAGATGTAGGTCATCCCTGAATTTTGCATTTCTCGGTTACCTTATTGTTTTTATAAAGAAAATATTTAATGGTGGGGAGATTTGAAAAAAAAAAATTCTCAAAATTTAATGGCCAAATTGGCCCCGGGTGTGGCGTAGTAGGTAGAGTGCCTACCTCCTATACCAAACGTCGCGGGTTCGGACCCAGGCAGTCCGATGATTTTATTTAAGCCATTTGGATACCAGATGGCTTAAATAGAAATGCCTGAACCCCAAATTGATTTATTAATTACAACGGTTATCGTCAAAGTCTTATATGGCCTAAGATGCCGAAAAGACTGTGTGAATGTGTGTGTGAGTGTGAGTGTGAATGAGAAAAAAGTGTGAATGTTTTAAAAAAAAAAAAAAAAAATTAGGTGTTGGCTGTGTCTTCTACACAGCCGGTGGCTTTTTAACGTGACAACGTCTTTTGCTTGACTTCAAAAAAAATTTTTTTCTCTTACCTATATTGAAATATAAAGAGAGAAAGTATTGTTTTTTTTTTACTAGTAGTTTGTTTTCATAAATAAACATGTTCAAACATTTTCATTGAAACAATATATGACAGGTGTGGACAAACTTTTATCCATTAATGGGCGACATATGCTTAAAAAATTAGGTTTTTCGAGAAAAAAACTAATTTTAGCGTTAATTACTGGGGATTTTTTTATTTATTCTGTTAGAGGTTATCTTTCTGCACCAAATGACATCTCATTTAGTCTGATCTGATTAGCCGTTCGGAATCTACAGGGGTTTAAAATTTCGAAAAACGAAATCCCGCCGAGTGCTCTCATGCGGTAAAATGACGTCATATCAAAAAAATGAAAAAATTACCTCTGGGCATTGGACCACTCTTTCTAAAACTAAATTTAGATTTAATGTAGCTTTTATGCTCAAGTAGCTAGGCGTTACATAAATAGGGCTATTTTTCGATATTTTTTTGCCTAAAAAATGAGGTTTTTCGGAAAAAAACTAATTTTGGAGTTAATTACTGGGGATTTTTTTATTTATTCTATTAGAGGTTATCTTTCTGCACCAAATGACATCTCATTTAGTCTGATCTGATTAGCCGTTCGGAATCTACAGGGGTTTAAAATTTCGAAAAACGAAATCCCGCCGAGTGCTCTCATGCGGTAAAATGACGTCATATCAAAAAAATGAAAAAATTACCTCTGGGCATTGGACCACTCTTTCTAAAACTATATTTAGATTTAATGTAGCTTTTATGCTCAAGTAGCTAGGCGTTACATAAATAGGGCTATTTTTCGATATTTTTTTGCCTAAAAAATGAGGTTTTTCGAGAAAAAACTAATTTTGGAGTTAATTACTGGGGATTTTTTTATTTATTCTATTAGAGGTTATCTTTCTGCACCAAATGACATCTCATTTAGTCTGATCTGATTAGCCGTTCGGAATCTACAGGGGTTTAAAATTTCGAAAAACGAAATCCCGCCGAGTGCTCTCATGCGGTAAAATGACGTCATATCAAAAAAATGAAAAAATTACCTCTGGGCATTGGACCACTCTTTCTAAAACTATATTTAGATTTAATGTAGCTTTTATGCTCAAGTAGCTAGGCGTTACATAAATAGGGCTATTTTTCGATATTTTTTTGCCTAAAAAATGAGGTTTTTCGAGAAAAAAACTAATTTTGGAGTTAATTACTCGGGATTTTTTTATTTATTCTATTAGAGGTTTTCTTTCTGCACCAAATGACATCTCATTTAGTCTGATCTGATTAGCCGTTCGTAATCTACAGGGGTTTAAACTTTCAAATTAGAATTTACCGCAGCACGGTAAAATAAAATGGTAGGAAAAAAATAAATGGTGAAATCTTTACCTGAAAACTCATTCTTTCTAACCGTATATTTCCCATAATTATATCTCTTAAGACAGAAGAGTTATTAAAGCCGATAAACTTTTTCGTGCATGCCCCTCTAACCTGCCTCTATAGACACATGATTTGTAAGACGTTGTCACGTCAAAATGGCCAAATTGAAGAGATTGAATATATAATTTGTCATGTTCATTTATACTTGCCTGCATTATATCGATATATCAAAGTTTTAATTTTTAAAATTAAGTTGAGTAATAATAATTTAATTTAGTGTAGTCAAATAGTATACAATAATAATAAAAATGATAAGTAAAAAATTTAATTTTTCTGAATATTAATATATGCCTATTAATAAAGACCATCTGTTAAATATACAGACTAAATATTTAAATAATAATTCATAAATTATAAAATTGAAAAGATAAGCTAAGATAATATATAAATAAACAATCTGAGTAAAAAATGATAACTAAACATAAATGTAAAATTTTACTTCAAAGGGAGTATTTGAAAAGCGGACTGCAGATTTAGGGTAATTTCCATAAAATAAATAATTTCTAATTATTGTATGTTTTGGATAGATTATGTTAGTATAATAAATATAAATAAATAAATATAGAATAGTAGTGTTTCATTTTAATTCGTGTTAGTAGATTTATTGAAATGGAAATTAGTTTGCAAATATTGTAATTATTTTATAAATATTTGTAAATAATAAATATTAAAACTATACTTTTTAATTGTTTTATTTTTGAATAATAAAGTTTCTTAGTATTATTATGATTTTATTTGCCAAAAAAAATTAAATTTCCGTAATTTATTACTCATTAATTTCGGTATAAATTTTTTTTTTATATTTAAGCACTAACTAAAGCATATCAAAATAATTATTAATGAGTTAATAAGAATGTTATATTAAAATTTTATATCATTAAAGTAAAAAAAAATAATTATTTTTATATTATTCCAAGGTGACGCATAGAATGAAAATAAATTACTCACATTAGATGATAATGAAGATGAAAAAGATTATATCATTGTAAGTTTCTCTTACCTGAAACGAAGAGAAAAAATACCAGGATAAGTTAAATGTGATTCAAAAATTTTATAATTAATATTAAAACTATATTATACATATAAAAAAAAAGGAAACACTTTAAAACCTTGAGTTAAGACAACTTAATTAAAATTAGAAATATAAATTCTTCAAGTGATGGCATATGTTCGTTGACCGACATATTAAGGGGGAATAGGAGCGAAGCCTTTACGCATGTTTTTGCCGATAAGATAGCGTTAGGTGTCTTTAAAAGCCAAAAAAAAAAATCATCTATTTGCCAAGAGATGTCAGAATGGTAGCTAATAATTTTATGCATTTGGTTGATTTTCATTGATCTTTTAACAATGAATACTTTATAAATGTTATTATATATTATGTAATAATTTATAAAAGCATAAAAATATATAAATATAGGCCAGATATAGGCTAATAGGGGATCTGATAATACCGTCTGTTAGTCTAGCCTGCCATCTTTTGCAAGAGTGCTGAACTATTTGACAGTTAATTTTTAAATAAATCGTCTAAGCCTACTTTACCATTTTTCTTAATTAATATGTGATTAATAGTAATAATAAATTCATTTTAAATGTAAAAAAAATTTAAAATTATTGAGACTGTTTTTCTGTATTTGTTTGATTTAAAAAATATTTTTTTTAATAAATCATAAAAAAAATTATAACTTTCTGCCCCAATAATCCCTTATGAATTTAATTCATTAAAAAAAAAAAAAAGAAATTCCTTATAATTGTCTAGTTTTATTTATTTTTTTTTTAACTAAAGTTCCCACGGCCAATCCTACTCCCCCTTAATATAAATGAAAAATTTTGAAAATAAATTCAAAATATTTTAACAACTGTTTAAAAGAAATTTTTTCAATTCTTTGTATATAAAAAAATTTAATTGTAATTAGGCCTGTCAATTATTTAGAGAGTAATTAGACATTAATTAGTTGGTAATATGTCGGAGGTATTTTATTCTCTGAACACAGGCATAAGCTTTCTTTAGACTTTTTTTTAATTCTTCACCCCTGCTTTTTTGTTATAGTTGATTAAACCGGATGGCACTATCCAGATGTTTAATATATTAGGGCGTAGCAATCTAAGGAATATAAGAGATGGTAAAATGTTACTATATATTATAAGAGGTAATTTAAATCAGTGGCATATCCTATAAAGTCGAGATCCCGAGGTCCCGCCCCCAAGTTTCTTGCCTGCTAGGGCTTTTATAAAAAACTTTTTTAAAAGATTTAATCGTAAAGTAAATACTAGAGGCTGGAGTTGAGTTCAAGTATGTTGTTTATGTCATGAGTATAATAAAATAATTGTCTATTATAATCGGTAACATCCGTTCATTGATATTAATTTTTAAATAAGAGTATTTGTTAAATTCAATAAAAGATTACATTCTTAAAATAAATAATCAAATTTGAAACATGTCGATCCATTAAGCCTAGTGCGGGGCATGTTGAGTATAAATCGAGACATTCTTGGTTCGACTCCCGGTGATGCCTATTTTTTTCAATCTTTTGAGATGATAACAAAAAAGTATTAATTATATATTTAGTATATAGCCTAATATTATTTCGTTTCTAAAATTTCGATTTTAAAATTAAAAAAAAGTTTATTCTAATTAATTTTTTTTAATTTCTCAAATATGTTGTATAAAATATAATAATTGAATGCTTTATGATGATAAACCTCTTAAAAAAGCCATTAAAAAGACCACACACAGACCGTCATAAACATTGCTAATGTGGTGGCATAATGTTTAATCTTAGGGAATAAAGGGGCTCAAAGTTATGAAGAAAATGGAATGTATCAATTTTACATGGATATACTTAAAAAAAATTGACATTTTATTATTTAAAAAAAAATAAACGAATTCTTTTAAGATCTGAACTTATATTTTAGAATCTTGTTATTAGAAGTAGGAGTGAATCAGAAACCCTCCCAGTATGGTCTAAGAAATTATCCAAAAAGCGAAAGAAACCTAAGGATACAAAAGAAAATAAGTGTAAATTTAATAATTGATATGCCGTAAAGGTTCTTGGAATTTATTCGTAGAAAGTTTATCCTGAGATAAACGATCTAATTCCTATTTTAAGTTTACTAAAAAGATGAGTAAATGAAATATTTGACGAATCATTAATGTGTGTGTCTAAATTAGATAATCCATATTTATAGGATATACATTGTTTTATTATTGTAACTTGCACTAACTTTGAATTATGCTCTTAAAATCCCAGTGATATATAAAATAAATTTCCCATTTACTCTACATTAATTTTTATGGTTCATGTTATAAAAGATTTCATAATTATAAATGCTATTATTAAAATTATTGAAAATGAATAAATTATTTTGCGGCAGCCTTGATATTATGAGATCATTTAAATAAGATAAGTTTAACAAAAAGAAGCGGAAGTTGAAATATAAAATTCTAAAGATGAAAAAGTGTCCTGACGCGGCACAGAAAAAAAAAATAAAATAAGTCTTTTATTAAAAAATAACAAGTAGTTATCTTGTTGATCGTGGCATTTGTAAAACGCGTGAATAAATGAATTAAAAAGGTGTTGATTTACTGCGAGATGGAGTGTGTGATTGAGTTATCAGGGGCGGCACTCGGCACTATGAGGAGTCAAGCATGGAAAAACGCGAACGTTAATTGGCCGGCCGAAGGGCTGACCGCACCAAAGGGATCTTTGCCTCCACAAAGGGCCGACCGACCGAACCGCTTCCATTTACTCCATCCCTTGGCCGAAAAAAATCAAATAATTCAATCACACTCGGACTGGCCATTTATTCGTTGGTACAATTAATAGTCATTGAAAATAATTTTAATTGCAACGAAATAGATTATACAATTGAATGCAATACGGAGGGTTGGGTGGGCTAATAATGAATATGAAACTGCGATTACAATTATCGGTGTATATCTTCAGGCTAAACGCTCTCTACTATGGCGTGGGAATGAAATATTAATTAATTGCATTAAATGCACTCGGATAAAGAGAGTAGTGAGTGAATGACTAACTCTATAAATATATATACGTATATATAGACAGGTGAGGTGCAAGAAGATTATCAACACGAGGTGGTAGAATCGCCACTCTAGTGCCACCGCAAAACCACAAATGGCCGCGGGGCTTTCATTCGTGAAACTACATCATCCGTTTTCCCTTTCGATGTGCCAGATATATCATCGCAATTGCACACATACATAGATAGTGTCCTCATACTCCTTTCGACCACCATCCCCCCTACCCAAAAAACCCATTGTATTATCCGCTTGTTTTCACACGCTCAAACGTCACAGTGGGACGCGATTCACTTTTTACACTTGTTAATGCGCGGGTGTTAGCGGCGCATTGATCCGCGCTGAAAGGGCTTAAGCCCTCGGCGCCGGCGTTTGAGGCGCAGGTTTGTCGGGAGGGGCAATTAAGGCCCTGGCCAAGAACCTCAGTATCTTCCTTCTTCTTCTTCTACTTATACCAGATGCAAACTTTACGCTCTAAAAAGCCAATCTAAAATTAATCCCTCTCCTCAGCTCACATATTTTTATCCGTCTTTAAATATAAATACTCGAGCTCAATACAAAGGTAATTAAAATAAAAAAAAATAAAAAGTTTTATTGATCTTTATACTCGTAAACAAATTCTTGAATGTGTTTATTTAATTTATTTGCATGTTATATAATAAACTATGTACTGTAGTTAGTATAAAAAAAGTTGAATGTACTACTAAGTAATACTTTAAAAGATACGATGTATCTTATAAAAAGACAACTCAACAAGACCGCAAAACTTGTCCTTGGAAAAGAGCCAAAGACAATTGAAGATGGCAGTAGAGCAGACGCACACATTCACATAAAAGACGCGCACTCGACATACTTTATTCTTGGAGGTAATTAGTACGGGAAAAAAAAATCGGGAGCCAATTATGCGAATGATTCAACAGACCCTCTCATACCTGAATGAGTCAGAGAGATAGAGTGAGTTGAGACTACGCAAACCAATTTTCAAATAAATTAATCGAATTATCCGAGACATGAAAAAACCCTCGCGAGGTAATGGTAAAAAAGGGAGGCAGATGGACGAGACGGGATGGGCTAGGGGGTGAGTTGACCCATTGCACGGACGAAGCCTGGGTTATGGATGCATTTCCGTTCTCAAAGGGGTTTGTAATTACGTGCCACTAATATGATTAGTTCATTTCTAGAGGCGCTCGTTCGAGTCCATTAGTGTCCTCGGGTCTGCTACACCTTAACCCTTTTAGCTTTATGGGTCCGGGGGCCACATCCATCTTGTCCGCGGGGCTGCGACGGGCCCTTGCCGCGGCCCGGCGTCATTACGACGTCCTCGGACAAAGATCATGAAATTAGATGAATAGTTTCCTTGACTGCCGTTACGTGCGCCGGATGTCCCGGACCAACACGATCCACTGATGAAGAAATATTACAACTAAAAGCTTTTATGAGTAATGAGTCGGTACCCCCGGCCTAGGTAACACCGGAATATTCATTTGGAAAGCAGAACAATTCACTAAAGACGGGCTGGACACAAATGTTCATTTTTTCGTGTCCTTGCTTTTTTTTTTTAGAAATGAAGCCTCATTAGTCTGCTAAAATAATACAGTCATTTTTTTTATACAATTATATATGATGCCATATCTTTTCTAAGTTTTTCTCATTCTCTCTAGATTAAAGAAAAGCCCAGACGGCTGTTTTATGCCCATCTGTTTACTTTCTTCATATAATTAATATTTAATTCTTAATTTCAAGATTAAAGAAATTTCTCAGATTTCATTTTCACATGTTGAAGAAAATTTAAAAAAATGCTGAAATGAAATCAAATAAAAAAGAGAAAAAAAAGATTTAATAAAATATAATAAAAAAATTTGTATAATTAATGGAAATTAATTAATGTTAAAAGTGAGTTACCCATTTTCTTTCCCATCTAATTTTTTCATGTAAAAAAAAATACATTTTTTAATTTTTTAAGTGCAATTGTTTTTCTTATTTATATATTTATTTGCTTTTTTCTTGTGCTTTTTTTTGAATATTTTTTATTAGCTCAATTCCCGAATTTTCCCCCCCCCACTTTGTTTCTGTTTGTCAGGGTGCGACTCCCTGAGCTACCAAACAGGAATAATTCTTTTTATATGTCTGTCTCTTTAACTGAAATAGACGTCATTCCCGGCGACATTTGCAGCCTATTAAATTATAAAAAACACATAAACCAGATTAGGAAGGAAAAATTTATTCGAAGACACCATTTATCAAAAGAATAAATGAGACGAAAAAAAGCTTACAGAGATGTTTCGTCTGTCAGTTCTTAGGATGGCAAATGGCTGGCAAGGCCAAAATAAATAAAAAAATAAAATAATTTCACCGTATTCTTTTTACTGAAAGTTTGCCATTTTTATTGTCAGTTATCAGTATTAAAAATTATTTAAATTTTATAATTTAATATATATTCTGTCTGTAGTACATATCTAGTTGAAAAATGTTCAATTGAACGACTTGATAACTGGTTTACCTACTTTAGTCATATTAATTAGCCTTTTTTTCATTGAGAACGCTCTTTGGATATTTTTTAAACATTCTAAAGATTAATTTTATTAATACCGTTTCATTTAATTCATTTCTTTCGCACTGACCGCAGTGGTCTACACCTATCAGATCAAACTACGCCTTAATCACAACTGTTTGAAACAATTTTCATTACCTATTAAGTTTTACTTAATAATAGTACTAAGTTGTGCGGAATAAATGAAATAATTAGTTTTAAATGAAGTTTTTAATTTAATCAAGATAAATACATTTAATAAATCCCATAGATATGAACAAAAAGTTTGCTGGGGAGTATTTAAAACAAAGTTTACAGCTAATATAGCACATGGTCCTGGATGACTTCGTAGGCTAAAAAAAATTCTTTTTTTCTTCTAATTTAAATTTGATTTTTTGATCGATATCTCATTTCTAACAAAAGCCAATTTATTTTCTTAAATATTGAATGAGACGCACATAATAAATGTATCCCCATAGTCCCATAAATCGGTCAAAAATTCCTGCTGACTATAAAAATAATAATGCCTTGGCTTGCATAAATTAGTAGGTTTGGCTGTTTCGGGCAGCTCAAATGATCAAGTCATTAATGGATTTTTCGATTAATT
>JAKCPI010005787.1:0-15479 GCA_023213315.1 Euborellia annulipes
AAATTCAGGACTTGAACCAATAAAAAAAATAATAAAAAAGCGCTTGACTTGGAGCAGGCAACCAGGGAATCTCGCTTTTTAAGCGGGTTGCCTAAATTCCACATATTTTAAAAAGTAGTCCCGTTTCTCTCATTTTAAAAACATAACAGTGTATAAAATTTGTTATAGGCTACTCTGGTCCATTTAAAAATGTATTTTTTTTTTTTTCATTTATTAAATTAGATAAGAAAGATAATTTAAGAATCCACATCTCTTTTAATATTTATTAATTTCCATTAATTATACAAATTTTTTTTATTATATTTTATTAAATCTTTTTTTTTCTCTCTCTCTCTCTTTTTTATTTGATTTCATTTCAGCATTTTTTTTTAATTTTCTTCAACATGTGAAAATGGAAATCTGAGAAATTTCTTTAATCTTGAAATTAAGAATTAAATATTAATTATATGAAGAAAGTAAACAGATGGGCATAAAACAGCCGTCTGGGCTTTTCTTTAATCTAGAGAGAATAGAGAAAAACTTAGAAAAGATATGGCATCATATATAGTTGTATAAAAAAAATGACTGTATTATTTTAGCAGACTAATGAGGCTTCATTTCTAAAAAAAAAAAAGCAAGGACACGAAAAAATGAACATTTGTGTCCAGCCCCGTCTTTAGTGAATTGTTCTGCTTTCCAAATGAATATTCCGGTGTTACCTAGGCCGGGGGTACCGACTCATTACTCATAAAAGCTTTTAGTTGTAATATTTCTTCATCAGTGGATCGTGTTGGTCCGGGACATCCGGCGCACGTAACGGCAGTCAAGGAAACTATTCATCTAATTTCATGATCTTTGTCCGAGGACGTCGTAATGACGCCGGGCCGCGGCAAGGGCCCATGTCGCAGCCCCGCGGACAAGATGGATGTGGCCCCCGGACCCATAAAGCTAAAAGGGTTAAGGTGTAGCAGACCCGAGGACACTAATGGACTCGAACGAGCGCCTCTAGAACTGAACTAATCATATTAGTGGCACGTAATTACAAACCCCTTTGAGAACGGAAATGCATCCATAACCCAGGCTTCGTCCGTGCAATGGGTCAACTCACCCCCTAGCCCATCCCGTCTCGTCCATCTGCCTCCCTTTTTTTACCATTACCTCGCGAGGGTTTTTTCATGTCTCCGGATAATTCGATTAATTTATTTGAAAATTGGTTTGCGTAGTCTCAACTCACTCTATCTCTCCCTGACTCATTCAGGTATGAGAGGGTCTGTTGAATCATTCGCATAATTGGCTCCCCGATTTTTTTTTCCCGTACTAATTACCTCCAAGAATAAAAGTATGTCGAGTGCGCGTCTTTTATGTGAATGTGTGCGTGTGCTCTACTGCCATCTTCAATTGTCTTTGGCTCTTTTCCAAGGACAAGTTTTGCGGTCTTGTTGAGTTGTCTTTTTATAAGATACATCGTATCTTTTAAAGTATTACTTAGTAGTACATTCAACTTTTTTTTATACTAACTACAGTACATAGTTTATTATATAACATGCAGATAAATTAAATAAACACATTCAAGAATTTGTTTACGAGTATAAAGATCAATAAAACTTTTTATTTTTTTTTATTTTAATTACCTTTGTATTGAGCTCGAGTATTTATATTTAAAGACGGATAAAAATATGTGAGCTGAGGAGAGGGATTAATTTTAGATTGGCTTTTTAGAGCGTAAAGTTTGCATCTGGTATAAGTGAGAAGAAGAAGAAGGAAGATACTGAGGTTCTTGGCCAGGGCCCCCATTGCCCCTCCCGACAAACCTGCGCCTCAAACGCCGGCGCCGAGGGCTTAAGCCCTTTCAGCGCGGATCAATGCGCCGCTAACACCCGCGCATTAACAAGTGTAAAAAGTGAATCGCGTCCCACTGTGACGTTTGAGCGTGTGAGCACAACTGGATAATACAATGGGTTTTTTGGGTAGGGGGGATGGTGGTCGAAAGGAGTATGAGGACACTATCTATGTATGTGTGCAATTGCGATGATATATCTGGCACATCGAAAGAGAAGAAACGGATGATGTAGTTTCACGAATGAAAGCCCCGCGGCCATTTGTGGTTTTGCGGTGGCACTAGAGTGGCGATTCTACCACCTCGTGTTGATAATCTTCTTGCACCTCACCTGTCTATATATACGTATATATATTTATAAAGTTAGTCATTCACTCACTACTCTCTTTATCCGAGTGCATTTAATGCAATTAATTAATATTTCATTCCCCGCCATAGTAGAGAGCGTTTAGCCTGAAGATATACACCGATAATTGTAATCGCAGTTTCATATTCATTATTAGCCCACCCAACCCTCCGTATTGCATTCAATTGTATAATCTATTTCGTTGCAATTAAAATTATTTTCAATGACTATTAATTGTACCAACGAATAAATGGCCAGTCCGAGTGTGATTGAATTATTTGATTTTTTTCGGCCAAGGGATGGAGTAAATGGAAGCGGTTCGGTCGGTCGGCCCTTGTGAGGCAAAGATCCCTTTGGTGCGGTCAGCCCTTCGGCCGGCCAATTAACGTTCGCGTTTTTCCATGCTTGACTCCTCATAGTGCCGAGTGCCGCCCCTGATAACTCAATCACACACTCCATCTCGCAGTAAATCAACACCTTTTTAATTCATTTATTCACGCGTTTTACAAATGCCACGATCAACAAGATAACTACTTGTTATTTTTTAATAAAAGACTTATTTTATTTTTTTTTTCTGTGCCGCGTCCAGGACACTTTTTCATCTTTAGAATTTTTATATTTCAACTTCCGCTTCTTTTTGTTAAACTTATCTTATTTAAATGATCTCATAATATCAAGGCTGCCGCAAAATAATTTATTCATTTTCAATAATTTTAATAATAGCATTTATAATTATGAAATCTTTTATAGCATGAACCATAAAAATTAATGTAGAGTAAATGGGAAATTTATTTTATATATCACTGGGATTTTAAGAGCATAATTCAAAGTTAGTGCAAGTTACAATAATAAAACAATGTATATCCTATAAATATGGATTATCTAATTTAGACACACACATTAATGATTCGTCAAATATTTCATTTACTCATCTTTTTTAGTAAACTTAAAATAGGAATTAGATCGTTTATCTCAGGATAAACTTTCTACGAATAAATTCCAAGAACCTTTACGGCATATCAATTATTAAATTTACACTTATTTTCTTTTGTATCCTTAGGTTTCTTTCGCTTTTTGGATAATTTCTTAGACCATACTGGGAGGGTTTCTGATTCACTCCTACTTCTAATAACAAGATTCTAAAATATAAGTTCAGATCTTAAAAGAATTCGTTTATTTTTTTTTAAATAATAAAATGTCAATTTTTTTTAAGTATATCCATGTAAAATTGATACATTCCATTTTCTTCATAACTTTTGAGCCCCTTTATTCCCTAAGATTAAACATTATGCCACCACATTAGCAATGTTTATGACGGTCTGTGTGTGGTCTTTTTAATGACTTTTTTAAGAGGTTTATCATCATAAAGCATTCAATTATTATATTTTATACAACATATTTGAGAAATGAAAAAAAATTAATTAGAATAAACTTTTTTTAATTTTTAAAACCGAAATTTTAGAAACGAAATAATAATATAATACTAAATATATAATTAATATTTTTTTGTTATCTCAAAAGATTGAAAAAAATAGGCATCACCAGGAGTCGAACCAAGAATGTCTCGATTTGTACTCAACATGCCCCGCACTAGGCTTAATGGATCGAAATGTTTCAAATTTGATTATTTATTTTAAGAATGTAATCTTTTATTGAATTTAACAAATACTCTTATTTAAAAATTAATATCAATGAACGGATGTTACCGATTATAATAGACAATTATTTTATTATACTCATGACATAAATAACATACTTGAACTCAACTCCAGCCTCTAGTATTTGTACGATTAAATCTTTTAAAAAGTTTTTATAAAAGCCCTAGCAGGCAAGAAACTTGGGGGCGGGACCTCGGGATCTCGACTTTATAGATATGCCACTGATTTAAATTACCTCTTATAATATATAGTAACATTTTACCATCTCTTATATTCCTTGAATTGCTACGCCCTAATATATTAAACATCTGGATAGTGCCATCCGGTTAATCAACTATAACAAAAAAGCAGGGGTGAAGAATTAAAAAAAAAAGTCTAGAAGAAAGCTTATGCCTGTGTTCAGAGAATAAAATACCCGACATATTACCAACTAATTAATGTCTAATTACTCTCTAAATAATTGACAGGCCTAATTACAATTAAATTTTTTTATATACAAAGAATTGAAAAAATTTCTTTTAAACAGTTGTTAAAATATTTTGAATTTATTTTCAAATTTTTCATTTATATTAAGGGGGAGTAGGATTGGCCGTGGGAACTTAGTTAAAAAAAAAATAAATAAATAAAACTAGACAATTATAAGGAATTTCTTTTTTTTTTTTAATGAATTAAATTCATAAGGGATTATTGGGGCAGAAAGTTATAATTTTTTTATGATTTATTAAAAAAAATATTTTTTTAAATCAAACAAATACAGAAAAACAGTCTCAATAATTTTAAATTTTTTTTACATTTAAAAATGAATTTATTATTACTATTAATCACATATTAATTAAGAAAAATGGTAAAGTAGGCTTAGACGATTTATTTAAAAATTAACTGTCAAATAGTTCAGCACTCTTGCAAAAGATGGCAGGCTAGACTAACAGACGGTATTATCAGATCCCCTATTAGCCTATATCTGGCCTATATTTATATATTTTTATGCTTTTATAAATTATACATAATATATAATAACATTCATAAAGTATTCATTGTTAAAAGATCAATGAAAATCAACCAAATGCATAAAATTATTAGCTACCATTCTGACATCTCTTGGCAAATAGATGATTTTTTTTTTTGGCTTTTAAAGACACCTAACGCTATCTTATCGGCAAAAACATGCGTAAAGGCTTCGCTCCTATTCCCCCTTAATATGTCGGTCAACGAACATATGCCATCACTTGAAGAATTTATATTTCTAATTTTAATTAAGTTGTCTTAACTCAAGGTTTTAAAGTGTTTCCTTTTTTTTTATATGTATAATATAGTTTTAATATTAATTATAAAATTTTTGAATCACATTTAACTTATCCTGGTATTTTTCTCTTTGTTTCAGGTAAGAGAAACTTACAATGATATAATCTTTTTCATCTTCATTATCATCTAATGTGAGTAATTTATTTTCATTCTATGCGTCACCTTGGAATAATATAAAAATAATTATTTTTTTTTACTTTAATGATATAAAATTTTAATATAACATTCTTATTAACTCATTAATAATTATTTTGATATGCTTTAGTTAGTGCTTAAATATAAAAAAAAAATTTATACCGAAATTAATGAGTAATAAATTACGGAAATTTAATTTTTTTGGCAAATAAAATCATAATAATACTAAGAATACTTTATTATTCAAAAATAAAACAATTAAAAAGTATAGTTTTAATATTTATTATTTACAAATATTTATAAAATAATTACAATATTTGCAAACTAATTTCCATTTCAATAAATCTACTAACACGAATTAAAATGAAACACTACTATTCTATATTTATTTATTTATATTTATTATACTAACATAATCTATCCAAAACATACAATAATTAGAAATTATTTATTTTATGGAAATTACCCTAAATCTGCAGTCCGCTTTTCAAATACTCCCTTTGAAGTAAAATTTTACATTTATGTTTAGTTATCATTTTTTACTCAGATTGTTTATTTATATATTATCTTAGCTTATCTTTTCAATTTTATAATTTATGAATTATTATTTAAATATTTAGTCTGTATATTTAACAGATGGTCTTTATTAATAGGCATATATTAATATTCAGAAAAATTAAATTTTTTACTTATCATTTTTATTATTATTAGTATACTATTTGACTACACTAAATTAAATTATTATTACTCAACTTAATTTTAAAAATTAAAACTTTGATATATCGATATAATGCAGGCAAGTATAAATGAACATGACAAATTATATATTCAATCTCTTCAATTTGGGGGGGGCCATTAAATTTTGAGAATTTTTTTTTTTCAAATCTCCCCACCATTAAATATTTTCTTTATAAAAACAATAAGGTAACCGAGAAATGCAAAATTCAGGGATGACCTACATCTCATTCAATTGCGTGACAAATAAAGCGACATATTAAAAGAAATTTTATTCAAATTTTAAACAATAGTTGTGTAATTTACAAATTAAAATTCAATTTAACATTATAATTTTACTTTTTAATAAATTTTTATTGGTAGTGATATAAATTACAAATAGCAAGAGGGATGAGGTATTTGGGATCAAAACTCCACTTCCGAGTCAAAATATTCTTATTTCCTAATTACCGGTATATGAAATAATAAAAAAAATTATAATTGAAAATAAAAAATTCAAAGTAAGGTCTTAATGAAAGAAATTGGCTATTTATTTAAAATTAATTAAATCATCAGGCGTATTATATTAAGCAATTAAATTAATATTAATAAATTTGTTAAAATAAAAAATTTATTAGTCTAGTAAATCTTATATTTTAAAAAAAAAAAACTAATATTTCCTCAAAATTTTTATTTCCCCCCCCTCACATTTTTAAATAATTTTTTATCCCCCCCCCCACACAAATCAAAAAAAAAAAAGGTGTATAAATAATAATTTATTTTAATGAAATTTATTTCTTTGATTAAAATCTCCGAATCCTTGAATTTGTGATTAGGAGAATTCAAGAAAAGAAATATTTCATTAAAAATAAATAAATAACATCTGCATCCTGACGTAGTAATTGCTTAATATAATACGTCTGATGATTTAATTAATTTTAAATAAATAGCCAATTTCTTTCATTAAGACCTTACTTTTGAATTTTTTATTTTCAATTATAATTTTTTTTATTATTTCATATACCGGTAATTAGGAAATAAGAATATTTTGACTCGGAAGTGGAGTTTTTTATCCCAAATACCTCATCCCTCTTGCTATTTGTAATTTATATCACTACCAATAAAAATTTATTAAAAAGTAAAATTATAATGTTAAATTGAATTTTAATTTGTAAATTACACAACTATTGTTTAAAATTTGAATAAAATTTCTTTTAATATGTCGCTTTATTTGTCACGCAATTGAATGAGATGTAGGTCATCCCTGAATTTTGCATTTCTCGGTTACCTTATTGTTTTTATAAAGAAAATATTTAATGGTGGGGAGATTTGAAAAAAAAAATTCTCAAAATTTACCCGAGTCGAAATCGAACGCCTGGTTTGAACCTTTTAGTCCTGAATTCCCTTGTTATTTGATGGGATGTTATTTATTTACAATTTTGTGAAAGCCTACTGATTCTACCAGGAGAATTAGAAGATTCAAACCAGTACTTGAACGCCTGGTTTGAACCTTTTAGTCCTCAATTCCTTTGTTATTTGATAGGATTAAAATTTGGTTAAAGCCTACTAAACCTACCAGGAGAATTAGAAGATTCAAACCAGTATTTGAGTCAAAATTGAAAGCCTGGCTTGAGCCTACTAAACCTACCAGGAGAATTAGAAGGTTCAAACCAGTACTTGAACGCCTGGCCTGAACCTTGCAGTCTTCAATTGAGGACTAAAAGGTTCAAGCCAGGCGTTCGATTTTGACTCGGGAAGTACTGGTTTGAATCTTCTAATCCTCTCGGGTAAAAATTAAAAACAGTGCGATCTCAGCGCCAAAGCTTTAATAGATGACCACCTTTCATTTTCTTTCATTCCTTGGATATTTGGATTTATTATCGATAAAAAAGAAGTAAGTTTTAAGTTTTATTTTCATTTTTTTCATTAATTTTCTTTATTATTATTAATTATTTTTATTTATTTAAGGGTCAACGTTATAAAAACAAGCCAAAACAAAATGATAAGGTTAGCTGTTATTTTTATTTTTATTTTTTTTTATATAGATGTAATCTCTATTTAATTTTTTCAATTATATTCATTATAAATTTTAGTTGTAAAAACACATTGGCCTGAAGAAGCCACTTTAATTTTAATAAATGAATACAAGGAACATTGGCCATTCATGTCATTTTGAAAGGTAAGAAGACAAATTAAAAAAGATTATAAATTTATAAAATTAATTTATATATTTTTCACATTTCCAGAGAACTAAATGAAGTTATTACTGAAAAGAAAAATATTTTTCCACACGTGATAGCTAATGGTATAGGCCTACATATACAGTCAAGATAAAAATTAATGTGATTTATTTTAGAGATGGAAACTCATTTTTACATCCATATTTTCTTTAAAACAATTTCAGTAATGAATCTCCAGAAATATTGAAATCGACACGAAGAGCATTTGGAATTTTTAAAATTTTTAAATATATGTTATCTTATTCTCAAATTAAAGAAAATTGATATTTAAACAAAAAATATTATTTTATTTAAAGATTAATTTGATTTTCCTTTTATTTAAGAATTTAATTGTAGCGAAATGAAGAGCAAAACGTGAAGATCCATCAAAATCTCGACATCGAATTTTTGACATGAATCCAATACTTTCTCTCTATATATATTAACATATATAGATGTAAGAGAAAGTAAAAAATTTCGAATGTGGAGTGCCAAGTTGTATAAATTAGCAAAGAGGTATGCTTGTTTTTTGGCAATGAGAAAAATAACTTTTAGAGTGTTTTCTTCAAATATTTCGATGGCATTTAATAGGACTTCTTCATCAGCGGTGAAGTGCTATTAAATGTCTTCGAAATATTTGAAGAAAACACTCTAAAAGTTATTTTTCTCATTGCCAAAAAACAAGCATACCTCTTTGCTAATCTAACAAAATTATCAGAACTTTTTTGTCACTCTGTATATATGTATATAAACAAATTTTAAATGAGAATTCATAGGCCTAAACTAGGATTCCAGCATTCAGTACTGCTGGTCGTAATAGTAGATCTGGTAGACTTAAACTAGTATTTCGAATACCTGGTCTGAGTCTAAACATGTCAAAAAGGGACATAAGTAGACTTGTTAGAACCAAACCAGACTATCAAATTTCCATAGAAACCATGCTTTCAAATCCTAGTTTGATTCTGTTAAGTCTACTTAGACAACAATTAGATTCTGAGGTTTTGTAGACTCAAACCAGGCGTTCGATTTCGACTCGGGTAATGGCCAAATTGAAGAGATTGAATATATAATTTGTCATGTTCATTTATACTTGCCTGCATTATATCGATATATCAAAGTTTTAATTTTTAAAATTAAGTTGAGTAATAATAATTTAATTTAGTGTAGTCAAATAGTATACTAATAATAATAAAAATGATAAGTAAAAAATTTAATTTTTCTGAATATTAATATATGCCTATTAATAAAGACCATCTGTTAAATATACAGACTAAATATTTAAATAATAATTCATAAATTATAAAATTGAAAAGATAAGCTAAGATAATATATAAATAAACAATCTGAGTAAAAAATGATAACTAAACATAAATGTAAAATTTTACTTCAAAGGGAGTATTTGAAAAGCGGACTGCAGATTTAGGGTAATTTCCATAAAATAAATAATTTCTAATTATTGTATGTTTTGGATAGATTATGTTAGTATAATAAATATAAATAAATAAATAAATATAGAATAGTAGTGTTTCATTTTAATTCGTGTTAGTAGATTTATTGAAATGGAAATTAGTTTGCAAATATTGTAATTATTTTATAAATATTTGTAAATAATAAATATTAAAACTATACTTTTTAATTGTTTTATTTTTTGAATAATAAAGTATTCTTAGTATTATTATGATTTTATTTGCCAAAAAAATTAAATTTCCGTAATTTATTACTCATTAATTTCGGTATAAATTTTTTTTTTATATTTAAGCACTAACTAAAGCATATCAAAATAATTATTAATGAGTTAATAAGAATGTTATATTAAAATTTTATATCATTAAAGTAAAAAAAATAATTATTTTTATATTATTCCAAGGTGACGCATAGAATGAAAATAAATTACTCACATTAGATGATAATGAAGATGAAAAAGATTATATCATTGTAAGTTTCTCTTACCTGAAACAAAGAGAAAAAAATACCAGGATAAGTTAAATGTGATTCAAAAATTTTATAATTAATATTAAAACTATATTATACATATAAAAAAAAAAAGGAAACACTTTAAAACCTTGAGTTAAGACAACTTAATTAAAATTAGAAATATAAATTCTTCAAGTGATGGCATATGTTCGTTGACCGACATATTAAGGGGGAATAGGAGCGAAGCCTTTACGCATGTTTTTGCCGATAAGATAGCGTTAGGTGTCTTTAAAAGCCAAAAAAAATCATCTATTTGCCAAGAGATGTCAGAATGGTAGCTAATAATTTTATGCATTTGGTTGATTTTCATTGATCTTTTAACAATGAATACTTTATGAATGTTATTATATATTATGTATAATTTATAAAAGCATAAAAATATATAAATATAGGCCAGATATAGGCTAATAGGGGATCTGATAATACCGTCTGTTAGTCTAGCCTGCCATCTTTTGCAAGAGTGTTGAACTATTTGACAGTTAATTTTTAAATAAATCGTCTAAGCCTACTTTACCATTTTTCTTAATTAATATGTGATTAATAGTAATAATAAATTCATTTTTAAATGTAAAAAAAATTTAAAATTATTGAGACTGTTTTTCTGTATTTGTTTGATTTAAAAAATATTTTTTTTTAATAAATCATAAAAAAATTATAACTTTCTGCCCCAATAATCCCTTATGAATTTAATTCATTAAAAAAAAAAGAAATTCCTTATAATTGTCTAGTTTTATTTATTTATTTTTTTTTTAACTAAGTTCCCACGGCCAATCCTACTCCCCTTAATATAAATGAAAAATTTGAAAATAAATTCAAAATATTTTAACAACTGTTTAAAAGAAATTTTTTCAATTCTTTGTATATAAAAAAATTTAATTGTAATTAGGCCTGTCAATTATTTAGAGAGTAATTAGACATTAATTAGTTGGTAATATGTCGGGTATTTTATTCTCTGAACACAGGCATAAGCTTTCTTCTAGACTTTTTTTTTAATTCTTCACCCCTGCTTTTTTGTTATAGTTGATTAACCGGATGGCACTATCCAGATGTTTAATATATTAGGGCGTAGCAATTCAAGGAATATAAGAGATGGTAAAATGTTACTATATATTATAAGAGGTAATTTAAATCAGTGGCATATCTATAAAGTCGAGATCCCGAGGTCCCGCCCCCAAGTTTCTTGCCTGCTAGGGCTTTTATAAAAACTTTTTAAAAGATTTAATCGTACAAATACTAGAGGCTGGAGTTGAGTTCAAGTATGTTATTTATGTCATGAGTATAATAAAATAATTGTCTATTATAATCGGTAACATCCGTTCATTGATATTAATTTTTAAATAAGAGTATTTGTTAAATTCAATAAAAGATTACATTCTTAAAATAAATAATCAAATTTGAAACATTTCGATCCATTAAGCCTAGTGCGGGGCATGTTGAGTACAAATCGAGACATTCTTGGTTCGACTCCTGGTGATGCCTATTTTTTTCAATCTTTTGAGATAACAAAAAAATATTAATTATATATTTAGTATTATATTATTATTTCGTTTCTAAAATTTCGGTTTTAAAAATTAAAAAAAGTTTATTCTAATTAATTTTTTTCATTTCTCAAATATGTTGTATAAAATATAATAATTGAATGCTTTATGATGATAAACCTCTTAAAAAAGTCATTAAAAAGACCACACACAGACCGTCATAAACATTGCTAATGTGGTGGCATAATGTTTAATCTTAGGGAATAAAGGGGCTCAAAAGTTATGAAGAAAATGGAATGTATCAATTTTACATGGATATACTTAAAAAAAATTGACATTTTATTATTTAAAAAAAAATAAACGAATTCTTTTAAGATCTGAACTTATATTTTAGAATCTTGTTATTAGAAGTAGGAGTGAATCAGAAACCCTCCCAGTATGGTCTAAGAAATTATCCAAAAAGCGAAAGAAACATAGCGTACAAAAGAAAATAAGTGTAAATTTAATAATTGATATGCCGTAAAGGTTCTTGGAATTTATTCGTAGAAAGTTTATCCTGAGATAAACGATCTAATTCCTATTTTAAGTTTACTAAAAAGATGAGTAAATGAAATATTTGACGAATCATTAATGTGTGTGTCTAAATTAGATAATCCATATTTATAGGATATACATTGTTTTATTATTGTAACTTGCACTAACTTTGAATTATGCTCTTAAAATCCCAGTGATATATAAAATAAATTTCCCATTTACTCTACATTAATTTTTATGGTTCATGTTATAAAAGATTTCATAATTATAAATGCTATTATTAAAATTATTGAAAATGAATAAATTATTTTGCGGCAGCCTTGATATTATGAGATCATTTAAATAAGATAAGTTTAACAAAAAAGAAGCGGAAGTTGAAATATAAAAATTCTAAAGATGAAAAAGTGTCCTGACGCGGCACAGAAAAAAAATAAAATAAGTCTTTTATTAAAAAATAACAAGTAGTTATCTTGTTGATCGTGGCATTTGTAAAACGCGTGAATAAATGAATTAAAAAGGTGTTGATTTACTGCGAGATGGAGTGTGTGATTGAGTTATCAGGGGCGGCACTCGGCACTATGAGGAGTCAAGCATGGAAAAACGCGAACGTTAATTGGCCGGCCGAAGGGCTGACCGCACCAAAGGGATCTTTGCCTCACAAGGGCCGACCGACCGAACCGCTTCCATTTACTCCATCCCTTGGCCGAAAAAAAATCAAATAATTCAATCACACTCGGACTGGCCATTTATTCGTTGGTACAATTAATAGTCATTGAAAATAATTTTAATTGCAACGAAATAGATTATACAATTGAATGCAATACGGAGGGTTGGGTGGGCTAATAATGAATATGAAACTGCGATTACAATTATCGGTGTATATCTTCAGGCTAAACGCTCTCTACTATGGCGTGGGAATGAAATATTAATTAATTGCATTAAATGCACTCGGATAAAGAGAGTAGTGAGTGAATGACTAACTCTATAAATATATATACGTATATATAGACAGGTGAGGTGCAAGAAGATTATCAACACGAGGTGGTAGAATCGCCACTCTAGTGCCACCGCAAAACCACAAATGGCCGCGGGGCTTTCATTCGTGAAACTACATCATCCGTTTTCCCTTTCGATGTGCCAGATATATCATCGCAATTGCACACATACATAGATAGTGTCCTCATACTCCTTTCGACCACCATCCCCCCCTACCCAAAAAACCCATTGTATTATCCGCTTGTTTTCACACGCTCAAACGTCACAGTGGGACGCGATTCACTTTTTACACTTGTTAATGCGCGGGTGTTAGCGGCGCATTGATCCGCGCTGAAAGGGCTTAAGCCCTCGGCGCCGGCGTTTGAGGCGCAGGTTTGTCGGGAGGGGCAATTAAGGCCCTGGCCAAGAACCTCAGTATCTTCCTTCTTCTTCTTCTTCTACTTATACCAGATGCAAACTTTACGCTCTAAAAAGCCAATCTAAAATTAATCCCTCTCCTCAGCTCACATATTTTTATCCGTCTTTAAATATAAATACTCGAGCTCAATACAAAGGTAATTAAAATAAAAAAAAAAAAAAAAGTTTTATTGATCTTTATACTCGTAAACAAATTCTTGAATGTGTTTATTTAATTTATTTGCATGTTATATAATAAACTATGTACTGTAGTTAGTATAAAAAAAAAAAAAAAAAAGTTGGAATGTACTACTAAGTAATACTTTAAAAGATACGATGTATCTTATAAAAAAAAGACAACCTCAACAAGACCGCAAAACTTGTCCTTGGAAAAGAGCCAAAGACAATTGAAGATGGCAGTAGAGCAGACGCACACATTCACATAAAAGACGCGCACTCGACATACTTTATTCTTGGAGGTAATTAGTACGGAAAAAAAAAAATCGGGAGCCAATTATGCGAATGATTCAACAGACCCTCTCATACCTGAATGAGTCGGAGAGAGATAGAGTGAGTTGAGACTACGCAAACCAATTTTCAAATAAATTAATCGAATTATCCGAGACATGAAAAAACCCTCGCGAGGTAATGGTAAAAAAAGGGAGGCAGATGGACGAGACGGGATGGGCTAGGGGTGAGTTGACCCATTGCACGGACGAAGCCTGGGTTATGGATGCATTTTCCGTTCTCAAAGGGGTTTAGCATATTACGTGCCACTAATATGGTAGTTGCATTTCTAGAGGCGCTCGTTCGAGTCCATTAAATGTCATCGGTCACTACACCTTAACGCTTTTAGCTTTATGGGTCCGGGGCCATCCATCTTGTCCGCAGGAGGGCTGCGACGTGGGCCCTTGCCGCGGCCCGGCGTCATTACGACGTCCTCGGACAAAGATCATGAAATTAGATGAATAGTTTCCTTGACTGCCGTTACACGTGCGCCGGATGTCCCGGACCAACACGATCCACTGATGAAGAAACTCCCAGCCTGTTCAAAAGCAACCATAGGCAATGGGTCTGGTACCCCGGCCTAGAGTAACACCGGAATATTCATTTGGAAAGCAAGAACAATTCACTAAAGACGGGCTGGACACAAATGTTCATTTTTTCGTGTGTCTTGCTTTTTTTTTAGAAATGAAGCCTCATTAGTCTGCTAAAATATCCCAGTCATTTTTTTTATACAATTATATATGATGCCATATCTTTTCTAAGTTTTTTCTCATTATCTAGATTGAAAACCCAGACGGCTGTTTTATGCCCATCTGTTTACTTTCTTCATATAATTAATATTTAATTCTTAATTTCAAGATCAAAGAAATTTCTCAGATTTCATTTTCACATGTTGAAGAAAATTAAAAAAAAATGCTGAAATGAAATCAAATAAAAAGAGAAAGAGAGAGAGAGAAAAAAAGATTTAATAAAATATAATTAAAAAATTTGTATAATTAATGAAATTTAATAAATATTAAAAGAGATGTGGATTCTTAAATTATCTTTCTTATCTAATTTAATAAATGAAAAAAAAAAAAAATACATTTTAAATGGACCAGAGTAGCCTATAACAAATTTTATACACTGTTATGTTTTAAAATGAGAGAAAAGGGACTACTTTTTAAAATATGTGGAATTTAGGCAACCCGCTTAAAGCGAGATTCTCTGGATTGCCTGCTCCAAGTCCAACGCTTTTTTTATTATTTTTTTTATTGGTTCAAGTCCTGAATTTTTGCTCAGGGGCCCACATTTTGTGGGTACGTGGATGGCGACCACGAGCTGCCCGAGCTGGGACGGTTTTCTTTTATGTCTGTCTCTTCCTTCAACAGGCGTCAGACCGTGCGACGGGCCGGCCTGTCCGGT
>JAKCPI010005789.1:0-43228 GCA_023213315.1 Euborellia annulipes
CATAAGAGAAGCCATCAAGAAAATTAAACTCTAAAAAGCTCCCGGCCCAGACAAAATTCTACCCTGCATGGTAAAAAGCAACCTATGGAAAAGCAGCATTATTTTTCTCTCGCATTATTCAGGCTATCATCGACCAAAACCACCGGAAAAATGGAAAATAGGCGAAATCATCCCATGGCAAAACCGAAACCCTCAGGATCCAAACCAGTTACCGTCCCATTAAGGCCCGTTGCCTTCCATACTCGGCAAACGCTGAGCAACCCATTCTAAATGCCTACACAAAGAAATATAGACCGGCTAAATATTCTCCCACCACATCAATTTGGTTTGTGAAAGTTCCAATCTTACCAATAGACCAAATTACCAGGAGCAAACAGATACATACAGAGAAACCCAAAACTAAAGAAGCCACTGCAATGAATGATATTACTTGACATCAAACAGGCATTCAACTGCCTAAGGCACCAAGGGCTCATTTTCAAACTCCTAAAATTTTTGGTTTTTCAAAACTGCCTCTAGAAACACCTCATGAGCTGGTTTAAAGATGATACTACTTCTACGTACGTTTAGAAAACCATAAATCGACAGCCAAACCTATCCACTCCGGTGTACCCCAGGGTTTCCTTCTTTCCTCTCGCCGACTCTCTACATCCCAATTCCGGACCTACCTATCGACCCGCACGAACAAATAGGCGAACCACGCTTGGGATGTATACAGCAAATATACTGCTGCTGCCAAAAATTTCAAATGCCTGAAAAATAGACTAGAAAACCACGCAATACATATCCAAGAATACCTCACCTACTGGAAGCAAGCATTAAACCCCACCCAAATCCGAGGCCATTCTATTCACCAAGAAGCGAAAATATCTACACACGACGATAGACACCGGAGTTAAGCTCTCTAAGATGGAATCCCCGTCGTGAAATACCTTGGACTAAAATTTGACCGTAGACATAACTGGCTTTGCACACCGCAAGACTGCAGCACCCACCGCAAAAACAGCAAAAAGAATACTCTGGGCCTCTTCTGAACAGAAGAAGTCCGCTTCCCATTGACTACAAAATCCAACCCTACATCGGTCAAATAGTACGGCCCAGGCTCAGTTACGGTGCTCCCATCTGGTCCAAATCTGCTTCTCCCTCCAGCATTCTCCTCCTTAAAAGAGTAATAATCCACAACACTTCGCCTCATCGCTCATCCACCTCCAGGCATTACAAATGCTATAATAGAAGAAGCTCTTCAACTCGAAGGTTTAGAAGAATTTTTAACGAAATCACCAAAAGACACGAAAATAGACTGGAAGTCCATCCAAATCCTCTAATTGCAAACAATTAACGTAACCTAAATGTACCTGAAAATAAAAAACTTACTTTCTTGTGTTCATTTTTTTCTTCCTTCTTCTTCTTCATATATAAAAATCAAACATAGGGTTTCTTTGAATTTTTCCCTAGTAGAAAAATAATTGTAAAAATGTCCAAAAAAGCCTAATAAAATAAAGAAGAGAGAGGAAAAGAGCTTGTCTCGGAGCCTCTAATAATAGTGGTTGGGAAGGACATTCGCCAAGTGCAGACAATGTATAATGTTAATGGTGAAATAAAAATGATTTGATTTGGTCATATATACCTAGGTAAGAAAGTAAGTTTTTTTTAACAACTCTGCTTATAGAGGACGTTATGGAAAGACCAGGAAAATACTCGGGTCCACAAATTCTCAAAAGGGGAGGCGCAAAAAACTTAGAAAATTTAGAATTGACGCAATGTAAAGCTTTGAACTTTGTCTTGCCTTATTACAAATTAAAGCCAATTAATTAAAATAATTAAATAATTAAATCCCTCAATTAAAAAATAATAAAAATTGTTATATAATTAAATTTTTTTTTTTTTTCTTAGAGAGATCGGAGAATGGATAGACAGACAGACACTCTGGTATTATACAAATATAAGAAATAGGGTCCGACCGAAACAAGATTTCAGCCGAAACCGAATACTCGGCCTCAACCCTAGTTTCGGCCGAAACCAAAACTTGTATTTCCTATAAAAATTTTTTTCATTTTACCTCTTTTTTTTGAATTTTTTCCCTCTCGTGAAAAATCATTTTACCTTTTTTTAGGGAGACTAAATTTTTTTCTCCCTCAAGTGCAAACATTTGACCTTTTTTTTGCATGCGAGTCTCATCCCATTTTTTCTCAGCTCTGGTTTCGGCTACTTTTGGCCGAAACCGAAAATAAGGCCAAAACCATGATTTTTGGCCAAAACGTGGCCGAAAACAGAATATTCGGTCGGTTCCTAATAAGAAAGATAAGAATGATATTTTTTAATAAGCCAGATTATACAGTATATTTTTATTGATGAAGTTTCCCTTTAAAATGTTTATTTTCTGTGTAGCCTATGTTAGTATTCACTTCGTTAGATAAAAATTCTCTTCTTTACTTTGAAAATTAAATAAATCTAAATAAGTCCAGTTATTTTGAAATGGGAAAGAAAACAAGACACTTTTTTTTTCTATATTGAAAAACTTTTGGTTGCAATTCTCAGTTGACTGGATAAAGAAGAGAGAGAGAGAGAGAGAGAGAGAGAGAGAGAGAGAGAGAAGAGATTCTTCTACTCAACCAGGTGGAAAAATTGCCAAATAATACTTGCAAACTCAGCTCTTTTTTCTCTCTCTCTTTCTTTCCACTTTTTTTTTGTCTACAACATTTATTTATTTTTATTTTTATTTTTTCTTTACGAGGTGAAATATTTTTAATTTCCAAAGTAAAGATGAAGAGAATGGCTGACAACTACACAATAATAATCATAAAAAATTGAATTTTTTTTTTTAAGAGGAAGGTAGAGTTTTGTGTTAGAGGTCGGATTTTCGCTTCACATACAAAGCGAGAAAAATCTATTTTAATTATCATTCAATGGATAATGAAATAAATAGGTATGGTGACTTTAGATGCTGATTACTATCCCCGTTCATTTACCCGAGGGGCTTCCGTGCACGAAGACACAATCCTAACCCCCCCCCCCCCGTGAAGTTGCATCATTTCATATCTCTAACTCCTCCTCCTAAGTTCATTCATTTCTGGATAGTGAACTAATTTTTATTCCACCCGATTCCTTTTATCCACCCTCGGATATCCTAGTTTGAGGACGAACCCTCTCAGCACCGACTCCTTTCGAAGAAGGCATCACTGAAAGGGAATATTCTTTACGTCCTTTCCACAGGACTGGATGTCACAGCAACTCCCTCTCCTCGTAGAGTTCCCTGGGGACTATTGTGGTGGTATCCAATATCCCAATCAAGTACTTGCTTGAGGATTTGTTTACATTAAATACATATTTTTATTTAATGAAAAAATCCCGCACGCCCAGGGTTTGAACAGGGATCTACTTTGTAGAAGCTCGATTGATTGAATTAATTATTTAAAGTCGAAGGTTTTAATTTATAGACTAGAATATCCCCACCTAACTAACTTCTAAAACTCACTAAATTATAGGAAGCCCACAAATCTGAGCTTCTAAGCACGTTTGTGGTCTATTCTCTAAAAACAGGCGTTAAAATTTAAAATAAACAACTGGGTGTTAAAAAGTAATGTAAGTGTTAAAAAATGCTATTCAAAATCACTTCCTTGCCTCAAATAGCTATTCTGTAAACAAAAACTTTAAAGCCAAAGCGTTAACATTTAGTAAATAGTGTTAAAAATGAATGCCATGTCTAGATAGTGCCTTTAATACTTTCACGTCGTGTTTAAAATAAACATGGCGTATTTAACCTAAAAAATAAGGTTATGATTTTGATAGCTTTGAAATAAAAGCAACTTGTTAACGTAGCTGTTAAAACTTTGTTTAGAGAATAGCATTTTTTGTTTTTACATTACTTTTTAACACCCATTTGTTTATTTTAAATTTTAACGCTTGTTTTTAGAGAATTGACCTGTATCTGTGTCTTTTTTTCATCTTTTTGTCAGCCGCTTTATTGTTTTTTAATATACAAATCAAATACGGGGGAAGGGGGGTGGGAGGGGGCAGGTAAATAAATTAAGATCAAATTTCCAAGTGCTCTCATATCAAATCAAGGTCAGCAAGCCAATGGACTGACTGGTGACGAACTGAAGTGGTTGATGATGATGATGATGACGTCAACAACGATGATGATGTTGTTGTTTGCCTACCCGAATTGACATGATAAAACGAGAGAGAGAGAGAGAGAGAGGGATGACAGACAGATTTGTCAACAGAGAATAAAACTGTGATGGTTTGTTTATATTTACTTGCTTTTAAACAAAATCTTTAGAAAGAAAGTGAATGAAGATGACAGGTAATTTGAAAAAATCTGGATGGGCAGCCAGCACAGCACACAACTTTTTTTTATTTTCGATAATCGAAAGTTGAACTGTCATACCAGTTTTTTTTTTCTGTCGGGACCTACTGAATCAATTTAATTTATAAACAAAGGAAAATATTTATTGTATATTTTGTTACAATTTTCTACTTTCTCTTACCTCTATAAACGTTAATATTTATATGGATTTATTTCAGAAATTCGATGTTGGGATTTTGAAGGATATACACGTTTGAAGTTTTGAACAAATTCGACCAGTTGAATTTAAACCTCACCTGCTAATAACTTAGGATTTTTAACTTGACTGCTTTATTCCTTTGGCTAAGAGCCCCCCCTCCCCCTCCCTTTGACTTTATATGCATATTTACTACCAGCGGCATAACTAGCCTTTGAGGGCGGAGGGGGCGAAGCCAACTAGGGCGCCGTTTTTTAAGTTGTAATATAATTTTAAAGAAAACTATCAATTTTTGGACAATCTATGGAAAAAATATGATAAAATCTCCGTTTTTGGTCTATATCATTGATGCCGTAGGGCGCCAATGCCGGTATCGAGGGGCCCTAAAGGCTTGAGGCGCCTGGGGCGGAGAGGACGAGCGCCTCCCTTTGCCCCCACCTAATTACGCTACTAGTCCGTGCGTCTGTCATTTTATCACGCTCTGTTTAAGCAACATCTTGTTGGAATTTCTACCACAATAGCCCCCAGGCAACTCTACGAGGAGAGGAAGTTGCTGCGACATCCAGTCCTGTGGAAGGGTCGTAAAGAAGGTTCCCTCTCAGTGATGCATTCCTCGAAAGCACTAGCATAACGTTTTTTAGCTGGGCCCCCGCAAATTTTATTTCGGGCCCCATTATTAGACCATACAAAAATATTTTTAAAATACCGTATATCCCTAAACCCTGAGAGCCCCGGGCCCTTTCAAAGAGAAATTTTCATTATTTTTTTCCGTTTTTATCGGAGCCCTCTTAAAGAGAAATTTTACATTTTTTTTTTTATCTAAATTTTTCCGTTTTTTATTGGAGCTATAGTTTTTAGCCCGGCCCGGCCCGAGGGCCCTCAAGGTCCGGGGTTCCCCCGCATCGCGGGGTCTGCGGGGGCGTACGTTACGCCACGATCGAAAGGAGTAGGTTATTGAGGGAGTCTCCTCCTCAAACTAGGATATCCTCCCTACCGTAGAAGATATTGGATAAAAGAACCAGATAAAGGAATAGTTCACTAGCTAGAAATGAACTCAGAAAGAGGAGTTAGAGATAGGAAATAATGTAACTTCACGGAGGTTCCGGTGCCTCCCTAGCCAATTTTATAAAATAATACAAACAAAAATTTATTAATACAAACTTTTATTTATTATTTTATTTATAAGACTTTAGCAATCATTTAGAAAATTGCTCGCCGTAGACGTCCCAATGTTTTTAGCAGAAGACAGTAGAGCCTCCCCCTAAATTCATTTAATTTAATAATCATCGCAACTTATTGAATTTTTTAAGCCGGAATCCGGTTTTCCAACTTTGTTTTATTGTTTTCCCAACTGCAAAATTATTTTTATTTATTTATTCAATATTTTTTTTTTTTTTTTTAATTAAAACTAGTATATAGGTTTTACGTACATTTCAAATATGAATCTTTTATTTGTATTATACAAATAAATAAATATAATAAAAACACTTTTTTCAAATTATAATTAAAATTTCAACGAACGAAACAACTTCCGCCCTATATTATTATTATTATTAAACTCTCTTTCCCTTTCTATTTAAATTTCAATCTCTTAGCTTTCTTGTATTTCTAATAATTTCATTAACTGCTACTAGAATAGCTCGAGGGTTGTGTAAACTTATAGCAGAAGAATTAATAAAACGAAAGGGTGTTGAGAGTTATAAAAAAAAAGAGAGAAAGAGCGGAGGAGGGGTGAAATGGAAATATGTATAAAAGTGTTAAAACAAATTATTATTTTTTTTTTTTTTTTACAGAACGCTTTTATTGATTTTTTAATCTTGAAAGCGATAGGGTGAAAATTTCGATATTGAACATTTTAAAATGATGACTGACAAAGTTGTTGGCATTTATCGCGGTTTATTTTAGTAAAAGGTTATTAAATTGTATTATTAATTAATAATATAAACCACCAGTCAAGGGGGTATATAAACGAGTAGAGTGGAGGGAGGGGGGGGGGTTAAATAAACTCATTGTTCGGACTGAGAGAAAAGTTTCAAAGTTTATTTTATCTTTTTTAAAACAATTTTTACTTTCTAAATAAATAATTAAGACAATTCAACCTAACTTCCGAGACCCTCCTACATATCAAGACATTATTTAAAAGCCCATTGAGGAAGTAGTCGCAGCAACAGCAAGGTTTTTGCATGAAACACAAACATCATTTAAAATAGCCACATCTCATCCATAGAGCCATTTTTTTTCTTATCATGTTTCTTTGAATTATGTTTGTTCTTATCATATTAGTTTTAAGGTTTGTTATTATTATTGTTATGAGGGTTTTTTTTTTTTAAATTTTCTCTTGATTAAAATATGAACAAAATTAAACAAATCAGCTGCTATACAAGAATCAAGAAGATGCTTTGGCGTTGGATGGGACAGTGGCGTAACGTACGCCCCCGCAGACCCCGCAATGCGGGGAGGGCCGGACCTTGGGGGGCCCACGGGCCGGACCGGGCTAAAAAACTGTATCTCCTCAGGGCTCCGATAAAAACGAAAATAAATTTAATGAAAATTTTTCTTTGAGATGGCTCGGGCCCTCAGGGTTCAGGGATATATGTTATTTTGAAAATAATTTTTGTATGGTCTAATATTGGGGCTCGAAATAAAGATTGCGGGGGGCTCAGCTAAAAAACGTTACGCCACAGGGATGGGAGTATATAAAACATGTCATAAATAGGCCTATATACGATGTTCCATGTATTTGTCATGTATGTATATTCAAATTTTAAATAAATTTTATTATTATTATTATTATTGTATTAATATTGTTTTGTTTATATTATTTTGATAAATGTATATTTTGTAACAATTTTTAGCCCAATGGCGTTTGGCTAGATGGGCAGAATAAAAGAAATAAATAATTATACTGTATATTGGCGCTATATCATTTGTTGGCCTTTAAAGTAATTATTGAAAAACATATAACCAAGTATTTAATAACCAAGAAGCAAAAAAAAAGTATTTAATAATTTAAATAAGCATAAAAGGTGTGCCGCCGAGAGTCGCACCACCTGACTGTCGATTTGTACTCAACATGCCCTACTACTAAACCCATGAGCGGCAACTTTTAAAAATTATTAGGGGGCCTAAATTGACGCAGGGGGTACGGGTTAAGTGTTTTAAGATTTTGACCTTTTAATGAGAGTGAATCGTTTTTTTTTTGGGGGGGGGGGGGGGGCTGGGCCCCTCTTTCCTCAACATTGGGGGAAGCCCCTTGGGCCCCATGGAGTCGGCGCTTATGACTGGACCACAGGGTGTAGGGGCTAGCGTGCTGGCCTTGGAGGGTCGCGAGATCGGATCCCAGGCAGTCCGATGATTTTATTTAATCCATTTGGATATCAAATGGCTTAAATAAGAATTGTAAAAGGAGCAGGATGTTTACTCGATTCTATTGCAGATGGAGGTGCAGAGAAGAAATAATTTACGAAAAATTTTTAATGACAAGACGACTGTGATTGCAATTTAACAGTTTCGGTCAGAAAAGACCAACATCAGACCTGCGAAAGATTACAGATTTCTGACCGAAACTGTTAAATTGCAATCACAGTTTTTTTGTCATTAAAAATCATCGATATAATTTTTCGTAAATTATTTCTTCTCTGCAACTCCATCTGCAATAGAATCGAGTAAACCTCCTGATCCTTTTACAATAACATACTCGGGCTGTTTCTACCGTATTATTAAATAAGAATGCATGGACCCCCAATAGAATATATATTAATTAAAAAATAACAGTTATCGTAAAAAATCTTATGTTGCCTAAGTTGCCGAAAAGACTGTGTGTATGTATGTGTGTGTGTGTTAAAAAAAAAAATTTAATATATCGGCGGAAACTAAATATATAGTCGACACGAAAAATCTGGTGTGTCAAGCACACAACTTTCGATTACCAAAGGTAAGAGAAAGTTGTGTGCTGTGCGACAGTCACTCCAGATTTTTGTAAAATAATGATCTATAAATATTTTAAAAAAAATAAAATAATAAAATAGAAGCAAACAACATAGAATAGAAAAATTGTGTAATCTCATTTAAACTTTAACAGAAAAAAAAGAAGAGAATGTCATTAAAATTTAATTATTCCTTTCATGTCTGAATGCTTTTAAATATTTCTTTTTTTTTAAATGAAATCCTTTCTTGTAAAGAAGTTAATATAAATATCATTAAATGATTTGCAAAAGAGAGAGATAGAAATACGTCCATATGTACATTTATAAAAGAGAGAAAATAAGATATAAGAGAGAGAGAGAGATAAGTATGAAATAAACAAGATATATGATATGTCTTTCATGTTTGAATAAAAATAGGTGTCAAGACTTTCCTTTCCATTTAGTCTTCTTGAAACCTTGTTTTGTTTTTCTGTCTAATTATCATCAATTGGAAAAATAAATTCACTTCATTCAGTCTCTGTCTGTCCATGGTATGAAAATAATGGACATTATCATGATTGAGCTACTTACAATTGTGTATGCCCAATACAACTTGGCGAGGATTAAGGTGCGATCACACCGGAACCTGACTTGACTTGAGTTGAGTCCGGTGGCGGACGCAACCTATGTATTTCTATGGAGGTGCACACACTGCTGCCGAAACGGAGTTGAGCGGAGCTACGTCACGATACGGACTCTGGTGGCTAACCAATTTTGTTGGATCGGGACCTGACTCCGGCTGGCTGAGAAGCCAACATGGCCGACTTTTTCAATCAGCTGTTTGATCGGTTCCTTAATAAAGACATTTTTGGCAATATAAGGCTTTATTTAAGTAATAGACTAATAATACAAATAAATAATAATATTGAGATAACTTCTATTTTTTATTAAAAATTGCAGGAAAATATGTTAAGTCAAAACAAATAGATTACAAATTTTTTAAATTAATAAGATATTATTTTTTAAATAGTCAATTAAGAAATATTTTTACTTAAAATTTAGTAAAAATATTTCTGGATATAACGATAATTAGTTTTATTAAGTTTATTTAGAAATAAATTGCTGGGAAGGAAAATAGTATCATTCAAGTAAAAAGCATTGTTAACACCAGCGACATACTTATATACCAAATATCAGAGAAGTAAGATTACGTCACTCCAGTCAAGTTTTAGTGTGTGACCCCCCCTCAATTCGGATTCGGTTAGAACTCCAGTCAGTAAACACAAGTCAGGTCCCGGTGTGATCGCACCTTTAAGATATATTTCAGTCATTAACTTGGTCCTGAAGATAGTCCCATATTGGATTGAAACGTCGGCACTGGTTTGACAATAAATCATATATATATATATTAGAGGAGTGTCCGTCTGTCTGTCACGCTCTGTTTGACCAACTTCCCGTTGGAATTTTAAAAAGAAATTTTGCAGTCTTATAGAGGACGTTTAGGAAGAGTCCAGGAAAAATACTCGGGTCCCGAAATCTCTCTAACTTTTTGAGTTATTGATTCCTAAAGTTATGATTTCTCCCATAGGAAACGTATAGAGAAATATTTAAGTATTCTTTGCAGTTGTGTATTCTTTGACTGTAAACAAATCATCAAGCAGGCATTAGAATACGTAGTAATAATTTTCTTTTTGCCCACGGGGCTTGGAGTAGTTGGTAGCGTGTCTACCTTCTATACCGAACGTCGCGGGTTCGGACCCCAGGCAGTTCAATGATTTTATTTAAGGCATTTGGATACCAAATGGCTTAAATAAGAAAGACTGGCCCCCAAAATGTGTAGGCCTATTAGCAATAACGGATAACGTAAAAGTCTTATATGGCCTGAGTTGCCGAAATGACTGGTTGGGTATGTGTGTAAGTGTGAGTGTGAATGAGAAAAAAAAAATTATTTTTATAATGAAGAAAAGGCGAGGGTCCGTCGCAGGCGGGTCCGGGCCAGCTGGAGGGGGTCCAGGGGGCGAAATCCCCATGGCTAGTCGCGGCTAGTTGAAATATAAACAAGCTGCTTTGCTCATTATTTCTACCTATTTGAAAATAAAATGTCTACTCACTTTACCAGGTAAATAGCAAATTCAAATAAGAGCAGTCAGTAGTATGTTGTTATTACCTGAAACAAAAAAAGAAAAAAATGTGATGTAATAATTTCCCTTTTAATAAAAATTTCCATTAACTAAGAGAAAAATACCAATCAACGAATGAAAAATTTCATAGTTTGAATTATATATATACAAATGAATATTTAAAAATCTGATGAAGATTTTCTTGAAATCCCCACTCTACAAGTTACAAAAATTGTCTACAAAAATCAGAATATGAAGAAAAATCTACATTATTAAGACGTAAGACTGCAATAAGTTGCGAGAGCTTTGAAAATAAGTACGAAATAGACTACAGTTAGACGAAATAGACTTAAGGTAGAAAATGATTTGATTGTTAATATTTCAAAATTAGTACGACGATTTGAAAAATTTTTGAAAAATAAACAAGACTATCCTTCTCACTGAAATTGTGTTTTTGTAGAAATATACATTTGAAAAACACTCTCTTAAAGAAATATTTTTCTATATATATGTATAGTGGCGGAGTGTCCGTCTGTCTTAATCCGAGCCTCATACCCAATCTCTCGAAGGAATTATTATTATTATTATTTGAAATTCCTATCGGTATTTTGAGAATTTGCCGCCAATGTTTTATCGGTAGGTGGGGAACTGATGATTTCGGAGCAGGAATATCTCGAGCATCGTCCACTTCATCTCAATTATTTTTCGAACAAAAAAAAAAAAAAATTCTACATTAAAAGTCATAAGAATAATACTTGTTCAATAATTTTTTGTTGTTGTTGTTTTTGTTGTGAGATTAATAAAAAAAATAAATCAGAATTAGCCCAGAGGCGGGCGGCTTCTCTTTTTTTCTGATCAACGAAGCCCAACTAATGAATTTCAAGTCGTGACTTGAACGATCTTCTTTTCATTTCCGGATATTCTTTTTTTTAATTTTAATTATGACATCAGCTGCGCGCACACAGACACCGACACACAAATAGAAGCTCTCTTAATTGTTCAGAGAGATCTGAAATGAATCATCATCATTTGTCTTTTGGAATATTAAATTAATTGTGTTTATATGGTTTTGAATCGGCCCTGACCACTCTCTGGTTCTATTAGAATCCAGAAAAAATACTCTGGTGCCCAAAATTCTCAAATGGGGAGGCTCAAAAAAAACCCATTGGAATGTACTGAGTTCTATCTTTCATTATGAAAAATAAAAGTCAATTAATTATAATATTAATTAAATCTCTCAAATAAAAATTAATAGAAATTGTTATATAATTAAATTTTTATTTTTTTCTTTAAATGGAGGGGGAAGAGAGACCAGTCCCGTCAGGGACAGATTTTTGGGGAGTAGAGAGGTGAAGGGCCCCTCACTCCCAACATTGGAACCGGGTTGATGGCAATTAAGCTAGATACCGGTACTGGGGTTGATGCGTGCCTCTGTGCATGAAGCACCAGGGGTAAATAACCGGGGAATTTTTTTTTTCTAGGCTATTGAGGGTTTTTATGCCGTAATTTAGGCTTTTCCCTCAAATAAAAAAAAAAAAAAAAAAAATTTCCTTAATCGATAGGTTCGCTGTGGGTTAGAGCAAAGAAGATCCCAGTTCAAATCCTGGGCGTGGCATTTTTTCATTAAATAAAAATATTTATTTAATGTAAACAAGCCCTCAATAAGGCACTGGATTGGAAAATTAGATCTCACCACAATAGCCCCAGGCAGCTCTACGAGGAGAGGGAGTTGCTCTGACATCTCGTCCTGTGGAAGGTTCCCTCCCAGTGATGCATTCTTCAAAATGAGTCGGTGCTGAGGGAGTCCCCCCTCTAACTAGGACAGAGGCTGGGATAAAAGAGAGCCGGGTGGAACCAGAAAGGCGGGCCCGAGCAGTCCAGGGAGGGTCCTGTAGGCGAACAGCTTGGTTTTGATTTCAGCTCAGAACTTTGTGGTTGTATTTGTATTTATACCTGTAGATGGTCACAGATTGATCGGCAACATTCAGAAACAGTTAAAAAAAAAAAAATTCAAGACATATGCAGCCAA
Source organism: Euborellia annulipes (assembly GCA_023213315.1). Classification (NCBI taxonomy): domain Eukaryota; kingdom Metazoa; phylum Arthropoda; class Insecta; order Dermaptera; family Anisolabididae; genus Euborellia; species Euborellia annulipes. Next base: position 12,560 of record JAKCPI010005789.1, read on the forward strand.
AATTATTTCTTATATGATTTATGCAGTTCCAAGCTGACGTTTCGACCACTGGCCTAGGCCATCTTCAGAGACCGAGGCGAGAATAAATGAAAATGAAAATTTCAGCGACAGACACACATTCGCATGAACGAACTTCTTTCGTTGTCCTATGAGCGCTCCGTTCATGCGAATGTGTGTCGCTGAAATTTTCATTTTCATTTATTCTCGCCTCCGGCTCTGAAGATGGCATAGACGTCAGCCTGGAAAGGCATAATAAAAGAAATAATTTTGGCTGCATGTCTTGGTTTTTTTTTTTTTTTACTCCGCCTTATAAGATGCAATGTTTCGGCCGATCAATCTGTGACCATCTTCAGGAATAAATTCAAATACAACCACAAAGTTCTGAGCTGAAATCAGAACCAAGCTATTGGCCCCTCCCTGGACCGCTCGGACCCGCCTCTCTAGTTCCACCCGGTTTTTATCCAACCTCTTCTATGCTAGGGAGGATGTCCTAGTTTGAGGAGGGATTCCCTCTTTGACACCTTTGAAAAACGGATCACTGAGAGGGTACGTTTTTTTTACCTCCCTTCCACAGGACCGGATGTCACAGCAATTCCCTCTCCTCGTAATGTTGCCTGTGGTTATTATTAAATGCATCCTCTTTTATCAGTATCATATACAAACAAATACCACAAAACAAGATAATTTCATTTAATTTTTACCCATTTTAATTTTTTCACATCCGTTTATTTACTGGACAGACCGTAGATAACAGAATTTCTTATTTTTATTCTCTAATTTATTAAGTATAATTTAGTAACATTTTAAATAAAAGAAAAAACAAAGAATATTGGAAGTCGATTGTTCATTTATGCCCTCAAGGGGGAAATACAAAAAGATTACGTTTTATTTTTTATTAAATATTGAATTAAAAGAAAGCTTAGACCCGAAACAAAAAGATTTTCATAATACCTGAGTCTGTTTTGTTTTCTTTTTTTTTTTAATACATGTACAGTACGTATAAAATATAAATAATAAAAGGTTAAAAGGAAGGAGGGTCTTAACTGGATTAGAAAATAAATTTATTTTTTTATTGTATAAAATAATAAAAAAAAATAAAAAGAAAGATGCTAAGGAGATTTAAAATAAATGAATAAATAAAATAAAGATGTGTATCAATTATAAACCTCATGAATTAATAAAAAAAGGTTGCAAAACTTTCCTAAACTTAATTGCTTTTGCCTATATATTTATTTATATATTTAGAGAGAAAGTATTTGTTTGATTCATGTGAAAAATTCGATGTCGAGTTTTTGATGGATATACACTTTTTGAGTTTAGAAAAGTGATATGTTTGTGAGCAAAATATCTCAAGAACAAAAAGAGCTAGAAAGTTGAAATTTTATATAGAGATTTAGGTACCCCCCTGGCACGTGACACAAAGCTTTGGAACTAAATCGGTCACAAAGTACTAGTACTTTACTGATGCATTTTTTCAGTTGTTTTCGATTTTCTCAAAATTGATTTCAAAGATTTTGATTAAACTGAATTATTTTTTAGGTGCCTTTTAAAATGTCGCAGGGATCCTGAAGTCAGTGAGAAATTTATTTATTTATTTATATTATAATAGCGGAGTGTCCATCTGTCACGCTCTGTTCTTCTCATCTTCTGGCGACGCCAAATTGCATCCAGAAGAGGACCGACACGTTCAACTGCCTTCACTTGCGTTCGGACGAAGGCAACCACTTGAGACCGAAACGCCACTAATTTTACGAAGACACGAAGACAGCCACATATCTCCTTTTTTTTCTTTTTCCTTGATTTATTTATTTATTTTTCAAAATAAAAAAAATATAATATGAGGATGTGGTATGAGGGCAGCCAAGGCGAAAAATAAAATGAACATTTTTTTATTTTTTGTCGACGTTTCGAGTGCCGATCACCAATTTATATTCCCTTGAAACCGAGGTCGAACAGTAAAGAGAGTTTTCAAGGGAATATAAATTGGTAAAAACGTTGCTAGACTGCCATGTCAACTAACCTGACAACTCGACATAATTTTTGCCCTGATGAAGAGTGCGATCGGCACTCGAAACGTCGACAAAAAAATAAAAAATGTTTATTTTATTTTTCGCCTTGGCTGCCCTCATACCACATCCTCATACTCGTATCATAATATATATAAAATAAATTATAATATTGCATAATAATAAATAATAAAAATTTTCAATTTCAATTTAATTTTTTTTTTTTTTTTTTTTTTTTTTTTAGCGAGCAGATAACTCTCCCTGACTCCACCCCCCCCAGTAATCCACACTCGACGGATACTGTCTGATGTATATTCTCATTTTATCCTTGAAATTGTTTGAAGCACACTTTACTCTTGTACTTCATATGAGAGACAAGGTTGCCATAGTAACAGAATATTTCCATGTTTATAAATTTTACTTCTTGAATTTTAAGATTGTTCGGACATTAAAGCACTTTATCATATTAAAAGCTAATTTTTTAATATGTTATTAATCACTATCAAATACGTATAAAATAAAATTTTGAAGCAGATCTGACGCAGGGTTATCGTGTAATTAATTTTTAAAAAATTGAAATTTAACATGTAGTCTATGGGGAATAACGACGAAATGCACACATATCGAATTATATAGCCCATATATGGATCATTTACAAAAACAAAAAAACTTACATTTTATTAATTCACTTCCGAGGAATACGTTAAAAATAAAATCAAAAGTTTCTGCCGTCCGCTTTTAAAGATATTTTAACAAGAAAGTCAAAAAATTCTCCAAAATGACAGTCGCCAATATTTAAAAATAAGCAAGATTTGGGAGTGAGACCAGTCCGGCAACGTCGCATAACATAAGTGTCTTTTGTCGATGTCAGTTACATTTTTTTTTTTCAATTTTACGATATTTTTTCTCGCAAATCGTCCATTGTGTTTAAACTGATTTGCATTAATCATTGTAATATATTAAATAAAATAAAATTTAAGGCGTTTAAGATTTAAAATAGATAGTTGATGAATGCAATGTTGCCAGTTCTATATTAGGTGAAATACTGCTCAAATCAAAAGTCATTCATTTATTATTTTTGGTAATTAAATTATTAACTTAATACAATTATAAACTATGATAGGTCACGACTAAATTATAATAAGGAATTTTGGCATTCAAATTTTTAATTTTATTTAAAAAAAAATTTAGATTCTATTATGACTTACGATGTACTATCCGAACAACCTTAATATATCGACGGAAACTAAATATATGTCGAAACAAAAAAATCTGGTGTGACAAGCACAGAACACAACTTTCAAGTTCTGTGCTGTGTGACCACTCACACCATATCCCATATAGAACCATCTCAATTATGTTTTTGTCTTGAAGTGTTAACTTTGCACCACTATTCAAAGTTTTAGTATGCCCCCCCCCCCCTACATCTAAATGTGTTTTCGCTATTAAAGACGAAAGTACATAGAAACAGACACCGACATGGGCTGTTGAGTGCATGCAACCGCTTTAGACTAAGAATAGAGGCCGTCATTCAACCCAAAAGGGGGTTATATTAAATAATTCTATTCTTTATATTATGACCTTGTTGATAATTTAATAAAAATTTCTATTTCGAAAAACAATTGTTGAATTTAATTTAAAGTCGTATACGGTATATTTCAAGTGAAATTTTTTTTTTTTTTTAGTGGAACTTTTATTTGATGGCCTCAAATTTTTTCGCTCTTCTAGCAGCATGTCGCGTTACAAGCAGTCACGTCAAAGGCCGTGACGCTACTAGGGATGAAACGATACCACTGAGGTATCGATACTTTTACTCGATACAGGAATCGGTCGCAAAGTATCGAGTACCTACTCGGTATCGATTGAAAAGCATCGATACTTACTCGTATCGATCAATTTTTTCGTACAATTAAAAATAAGAAAAAACAGCAGTAAGTAGTGATATTTTCACGATTCGCATGAACTTTGCAGTCAGGAGATTAAATAAAAATCTTTTATTTAATTTCTATTTGCTGACGTTTCGGTCGCCAATCACGACCTTCAACATCGGAGACCTTCGAGTAGCAAGTATAATATATGATAATATTTTTGTACATATTAAAGTCAAAAGAAATTGTATATTTTTAATTGCAATGAATAAATAAATATTGTTCTCAGTTTTTAACAGGCGTCTATTGATTTCCCATTTTCCAATTATTAAGTTAAGATTAAAAACGCAATTTTAATACCCTTAATTGAATAATTTTCTGAAAATTTTCAGTTAAACACCTCTGATCCGAAAAAAGTTTCACTTGCATCGTGCTTTCATAAAAACACACAATGATTTTTGATCGATCATAGAAATAAAGAGTAAATTCCTAACCTTTAGCGTATGAAAGTTGTAGAAAACTAACTACACAAATAACAAGATAATAGCCATATTAACAGGTAACGTAATTATCTCTCTCTCTCTCTCTCTCTCGCTCTGGTTAGAGCCGATATATTAAATTATCCTTTGACTTGAACATCAAACATCCCAAAAAGAGAGAGAGAGAGAGATATTGAATATTCATAGGACCCCTACAAGGTCTGCCTCCTTCGTCTATCAATAATGAGAATATCAATTTCTAATAATAATTAAATTTTACTTTCCTTTGCATTCGATTATATGAACTCTTTACTTTCTCTTACCTTTAGGCCTCTATGTAATAAATAGTGGGAAAGTGTTGGTTTCATGTTCAAAAATTCGATGTCGAGATTTTGATGGAACTACATGTTTTGACGTCCCCTAAGTCCCAAAAACGTGGGATCTTTGTGTCTGTATGTCTGTGTGGACATTTTTAAGGATGAAGTAGGGTCCGACCGAAACTTGTATTTCCTAAAAAAAAAATTCATATAATTTTACCTTTATTTTTTGAAATTTTTCCCCCTCCCGTGAAAATCATTATACCTTTTTTATTTTTAGGGAGACTAAATTTTTTCCGGACCTTTTCCGCTTTTTTTTTCGCATGCGAGTCATTCATCCCATCTTTTCAGACTCAGGTTTCAGACGGCCGAAAGTTTCGGCTACTTTTTGACCGAAACTGGCCTAAAGCGTAACCGAAACTGAATATTCGGTCGGTTCCTAGCATGAAGAAAATGAGCTACGAGTTTGAAATTTTATATTTAAGTTAGGCACCCCCATGGCATGTGACACGAAGCGTTTGAACAAAATCGGCCATAAAATACTAGTAATTTATTGATGTAATTTTTTAGTTTTTTTTTTTTTTTTTTTTTCGATTTTCTTAAAGTTTTTCCAACAATTTTGATTCAAATTCCTAAATCAACTATTTTTTAGATGCTCTATAAAAATTATATTAAATTTTTACGTGAAAATTGTTTGAAGTACCTACATTTTACTGATGTGAAAACATTCGAAGCTCATCGGCATATGTGAAATGCAAGTGGTCAAGTTAACTAAGCTGTGTGTACCAAGGGCCGAGGGTTCGGATCCCAGGCAGTCCGATGGTATATTAATTATTAATTAATATATTTACAAATAACTGATATCTTTTAAAATCTTATATGGCCAAAGTTGCCGATAAGACTGTGTATATGTGTGTGTGTGAATATGAAGTGTGAATGGGAAAAAAGTGTGAGTGTTTAAAAAAATAAAATAAAATGAGCTGTGCGTTAAGTCACACCAGATTTTTAGGAGTCCATTCGCATTAGGTAAAAGTCAATATAAAATCAATTAATAAATAAAAGACTTGGTGATATGTTTTAATTCATTCATTCAATATTAAATATAAACGTATTACCAAGTCTTTTAAGTACTTGTTAATTAATTTAATATAATTTTTTTAAAGCGTTTTTAAGCATCTAACAAAGTAAGACCCTGTTAAATTGATTAATAAGTAATGCAATTGAAATAAATTTTTTTTCGTTTGGAACGGGAAGCGAAGTCACGAAATGTGTCCTTTCTGAGTCACGGGATCACGGGCTTATCTATCTATCTATATAGCCGAAGGCGGGCTTTGCGGCTAGTGATATAATAAAACTGAATCATTATTTTATTATTTTTTTTTAGATAATCAGTAATTTTTAGAGAACGTCATTTAGGGGTAGGACCCTCTTTTTTCTCCCTTCGTGGTGGCTCTAATAATTACTTAAAAAAAAAAATGAGGGCTGAGAGCAAAAAATGAAAAAAAGGGTGTCCAAACCTGGTCATTAAAGTAAAATCTCTCTGAGGGCTTTTTTTTTTTGTTTTTTTATTGGACAAACTAGTTCTAATAATAATAATGCTACTTTGAAGCCCTCTGTCTGTCAGTCTGTCTGTCCACCTGTCAATCGGCTCTACTAATTCGATACGGCTCTTTTCTATAGTGGGAGGTTATTAATCAGAGCAGACTATAATAATACTCTAATGACTCGAACGGTGACGGTCTAATGAATTTAGATTTTCTTTTTTATTACAAAAAAAAAAATTGTTGTAGCCATGATATAACCAATCTATCAACAAATTCATTTTAAATGTTTAAGGCGGAATAAGACCGAAGTGGTTACGCATGTTTTTCCCGATAAGAGGGTGTGTAGTGGTCATAAAAAGTATGCCCAAAAATCAAGTAATTCAAAAATTTGCCAAGAGATGTCAGAATGGTAGCTAATAATATTTAATGCATTTGGTTGATTTTCATTGATCTTTTAACAATAAATACTTTATAAATGTTATTATATATTATGTATCTTTTATAAAAGCATATAAATATATAAATATAGGCCAGATATAGGCTATTAGGGGTCAGCTGTTAGACTAGCCTGCCATCTATTGCAAGAATGCTGAACTAATTTGACAGTTGAATTTTAAATAAATCATCTAAGCTTATTTTAAAAATTTCTTAATTAATATGTGATTAATAATAACAATAAATTCATTTTTAAATTAAAAAATAATTAAATATTATTGGGACAGATTGTTTTTTTGTATTTGCTTGATAACAAAAAAAATTAATTACGATAATTTTTTAATAAGTCATTAAAATAATTATAGCTCGATGTCCCGATAATCTCTTATGAATTTAATTCATTTAAAAAAAACCGCATTGAAAAATTCCTTATAATAGTCTAGTTTTTTTAAGTACGTTTAGACTCTTGAACCCCCTTAAATAGCCGAACCACAAATGAATAGGAAGGAGTCAATAGCAAAGAATGGAAATGTATTTTCACCATTTTGGCATTCAAAAGAGAAGACGTTTTAGCAACGTTTCGTAGGCTTCACTCAAAAAGTGAATTTTCGGACTTTTCGCCCCTCAGCATTCTCAGCAGGCGATAAAATAATCTGTTTAAATCTATTAAAGGGAACTTGTTCTCATGACCGGATAAAATTAAACATTTTTCTAACTGAAATTTAGGTAATTAGCATTCCTTTGAGTTATTTTTAGCACAATACAGTTATCCTCATTGCTCAATTAGATGATCATTAGGGTGAGCAGTTTTGCTCACAGGCAAATCTGTCTCGGGCCCGACAGCGATAAATCCTCGCCTTTTCTGAATAACCTTTGCTTCGAGGACAACTCTGAGTAAATAATGGCATTTCTTCGGGGCCACAATAAATTGTTTTTTTCTTTTTGATTATTATTATTATTTTATTTCTGCCGGGGCCCACGTTTATTTATCTGAGATGCTTTCGTGCACGAAGACACACACCCCCAACAAACCATCTACCGGCACCCCATGAAGTTATTAATACATTATTTCCAATCTCTAACTCCTCCACCAGCGTTCGTTTTTACCTAGTGAGCTAATCCTACATATACATAATACATGTATATTTCTCACTATAGTTACAGTGTTGCCGCACTTTCTTATACACTAATGAATTTATCAAATAATAACCGAATTTTTCATCTATTTATAATTTTTTTTTCTCATAAACGATTTAGTGAATTAAAATAAATCGATGCAAAATAAGTTCTTCAAAGTCTACTTTATATATTATGAAAGTTTGAAATATCTGGTAGCATTTTTTTTCCTACTAAAATTAAATTTAATCTGCTTAGTGAACGAATCTCCATTAGACTACATGTTAAATAACATTTTCTTTTTTAATTACAATAACTTTTTAACGGTTTAGTGAAACGGTTTGAAATTTTCGCAGGGGTTTTGGCATTAAATGAGAAATATACTGTCAAATTTTCGATTGTCTCGTAGCATTTTTAATATACCTCCCAAACATCCTTAAGTATATGGCAGTGGCGGCTCGTGACCGAGACAACTGGGTAGGCTACAAATATATATATTACTTACGAAAAATAGAAAAAAGAAAGAAAAAAGGCGTATTTATTTATTTTTGTAAATTAAATCTATTCGCCTATCTTTTAATTTAGAAAATAATTCATAATTTGATCTGTGAAGTTATCTTGTTTCGAAATTTGAACTAATAAATCTTTTTCTATTGATAACAACGAAAGAGAAGACAACCTTTCCTGCGACATTGAGTTTCTTAAATAATTTTTTATGCGTTTTAAACATGAGAAATTGCGCTCTACGGTAACACTTGTCATCGGCTTGGCATAGGCTGCTTAGTTCATCGCCTAACCGTTCGACTTAAAGCGCTAGCTATCACTGCTGTGCGCATGCGCGACTGTCTAGAAATGTGGGCAGCGGAGTGTGGAGTACAGGCAGTAAATAGGCTAAGAAAAATATCGCCTTTACTTTATAAATACGAGGTTCTGAAGTGTTTCAAATTTTTTTTTTTTGCAAAATCATATATATTAATTAATAAATATAGTAATTATTTTATGAAACTAAATATTTTTAAACTTAATAAATATAATAAAATTGATAAATATTTTTCATCTGTATATTTATAAGGTAGGCGTCGCCTACCTTGCCTACCCTGGCGAGCCGCCACTGGTATATGGTGTAAAGTGAAATAATTTTAATAACCGAAAAGGTAAAAAACGTAAAATCTGGTACAGATGATTTTATTTTACCTTTTAAAATTATTTCAACATTTACCATATTCTACACCATATACTTAAGGCTAAAGCTATCAGTTGGGGACTTAATTGTGACGCTCACTGTACTATGCTTGTCACACCTTATCTTATAATGGAATTTAAATGTCAAAAAATAAAGGTACCAGTTGCTTAAAAAAATTATTTAAATTTCTATTTTATTAAAACGAACCATGAAGAAAAGTGCCTTTTTCTAGAAAATAGATAAACAAATTTATTATATTCAAATGATAAATATACATCATCAGATGATGATGGAGAAAGAGATGAAAGAAATTGTTAGAAAAAGTTTTTTTTTTTTTTTTTTGGTTGAATAAATACAAAGTCATTGAACTTAATTTTTTTTTTTTTTAATATTCATTGTTTGTTTATATTCCTCTGATGAATGTTTGAAAAAAAAAAAAAAACAAAGACACAACAAACACAGTGAGATATGCTACGCCCCAGGCGCTCATTATTATGGAACTATTGTTTATTTTATTTTTATTTTTATTTCAATTAAAATGTACACCTGGAGATGAGAAGATCTCGTTCAATAAGCAATGCCAAGTGGCGCTCAATCTCTGGATAGGAGGCCCTGAGAAATAAAACACCTGCAAGACATGGATGTTTTTTTTTTGATAAAATATGTTGGGGCTTGGCGCGACGAAATTCTAAACCCAAACAGTAACTAGTAGCTTAATTGGACCCTGTTATGCATTAGTGCGTCAAGCGCCAAAAAAAATTAAAAAGCACGGAATATTGTTTCAAATGCTATAATTAATAGTATTTTTTATTGAAATATGTCCTAAAAAAATTTATATTTAATGTTACTTGCACAATTGACAAAAAAAATTATGTATAATCCAATGAAAACAAAAAACTTTAATGTTAATTTTCTCAAAACTCGGTAGATGGCGCTTGACACCCTAATGCGTAACAGGGTCCATATATCCCATTAGGAATGGAAAAGTCGACTCTGACTTTAATCAAGAATCAATCTTTTACTGAAAATAATCGACTTTTTAGAATCGAGTTGAAACTTTCAAGTCGATTAGAATCGATTCTCACTGGACGAACTTAAATCTTAATATCGATTTAATGCGAAAGGCATCAATGAATGGCATCTAAATATATACAGTACAAAACAATGCATCTCACACCCGTGAATTGTGGAATTTTTATATTTTCAGTAAACAAAATACGCCCATCTCGATTGTCCTGAGGAAGGGCGCGATTTGCGTCCGAAACGTCGGCATTTGTAATAAAGTTTGATAAAAATTGATTAAATTTTTGTCTGATTTCTTTCCTGGTTGCCATCCTACTCATATCTGCCAATAGTTTCAGCCATCATCTCAATATTAATTGATATTTTATTTTGATTTGATTTGACTCAACTTGAATATTTTATTTTAATGTTCGTTGCTATATCACGTGCAATAGAATATTCTTTTATAAAAATATTGAAAACAATATTTGTGTGTGTTGTATTTAATAAAATGTTTAAATACTTTATAATCTATATATATAATTCGCTAATGTCTGTCTGTCTGTCACGCTCTATTTGGTCAACTTCCCGTTGGAATTTTGAAATGAAATTTTTTATGCATAAAGAGGACCCTCTCGGGATCACAGGAAAATTATTTTCATCCCGAAATTCCTATAACTTTTTGAGTTATTAATTCTTAAAGTTACCATTTCTCCCATAGGAAATGTATAGAGAAATATTTATGTATTCTTTTCATTTGTGTATTCCATGAATGTAAACAAATCCTCAAGCAGGCACTGGATTGGAATCGAATAATAATAATAATAATTTTCTTTTGCCCTCGGGGCTTGGTGTAGGGGTTAGAGTGCTAACCTCGTATACCAAACGTCGCGGGTTCGGACCCCAGGCAGTCCGATGATTTTATTTAAGCCATTTGGATACCAAATGGCTTAAATAAGAATGCCTGGACCCTAAATAATATATATTCATAACGGTTATCGTCTAAAGTCTTAAATGGCCTGAGTTGCCGAAAAGACTGTGTGAATGTGTGTGTGAAAGTGAATGTGAACGAGAAAAAGTGTGAATGTTTTTTTTTTTTTTAAATAATAATTTTCTCTTCATAATTAAGAAGAAAAGGCGAGGGTCCGCCGCAGGCGGGTCCGAGCCAGCTCACGGGGGTTTAGGGGGGCGAAGCCCCCGGCTAGGCGCAAAGCCCGCCGAATGCGGGCGACGCGGCTAGTATAAATAAAAATAAATAAAATTTTGAGTATCTCCTAAGCAGGAATTAGAGAGTTTTTAAAAAGTCGAAAAGTCGACTTTCTGAAATGATTAATCGATTTTGAGAATCGAAAATCGACTTTTCGAGTGCCTTTTCCATCGCTAAGTCCCTTTGAGTAGGGAAAATCAAGTTTGTGAGTTTCTTTTAATAAAGAGAAGGCCGCCAAAGGCAGTTTGTACGGCTAGTAATTAAAAATGACGGAAGAAATTTATAGTCCTATATTATAACAATATATCAGGATTGATATGAAGTAAAAAAAAAAAGGACAAGAGCATTGTGGATTATGGAGACGACGGAAATCTTGAACTTGAAAAGATCCTTTATTTTTTTTTTTGGGCAAAAGTTTTGCTGTTGAGAAGAAGAAAACAGGGGGGGGGGAGCGTCAAGATAGCGAAAAAATTCGCGGTTAAAGGGATAAGGGCAGGTTGAAGTAGATAAGCCCTTGAAGGGAGAAGAAACGAAAAAAAAAAGAAGAGACAGGACACTGAGATTTGTCAGCGGTCTCTCTTCTCCTTTAGATGGACCACACAACTGGACTTTTCTTTTTTTTTTTTTATTCCCTCACTCTCTCTTCAAATGGAATCTTAGATTATATTAGAATATTTTACTTTCCTGCAGATATATCTTATACTATTAAACGAGGAATGTTCTCGAAAACGGCTCTAACGTTTTTTTTTTTTTTTTTTTTAAATATATACTACAATATTTTCGGTACGAAAATGATATTTATCTAGGCATCATCTTTGGGAATATTCGGGTACTAGTACTTTACTGATATACTTTTTTTTTACTTTTACTTTCTCTTACCTATGTATATATGTAATATATATATATATATATATAGAGAAAGTATTGGATTCATGTCAAAAATTCGATGTCGAGATTTTGATGGATCTTCACGTTTTGAGGTCCCCTGAATCCGAAAAAAAGGTTTTCGCGACATGGTCTGTCTGTGAACAAAATATCTCAAGAACGAAAAGAGCTAGGAGATTGAAATTTTATATTTAAGTTAGGCACCCCCATGGGACGTGACACGAAGCTTTTGAATAAAATCGACCAAAGAGTACTAGTACTTTACTGTTGTCACTTTTTCAGTTTTTTTTTCGATTTTTTCAAAATTTGCTGCAACGATTTTTTTTTTTAAATTCATATATCAATTATTTTCTAGTTGCTCTTTAAAATGTATATTCTCATTTTGTCATTGAAATCTTCTGAAGACCACTTTACTCTTGTACTCCATAGAAAAGATAGGAGAAATGGTTGCCATGGTAACAAAATATAAATATTTTCCCATACTTATAAATTTTACCTCTTTAATTCTAATATATCGGCGGAAACTAAATATATGTCGACACGAAAAATCTGGTGTGACTGACGCACAGCACACAACTTTCTCTTACCTTCGGTAATCGAAAGTTGTGTTCTGTGCTTCTCACACCAGATTTTTTTTTCCAATTTTCTCGAAATTCCCTTAAACAATTTCTTTCTCAAATTTTAAATATATACTATTTCTGGGATAGAAAACAAAGTACCATTGATATCTTCTTTGAGAAATCTCGAGTACTAGTACTTTACTGACGTACAGGGTTTGCCCATATTCGAAGCGCCCATTTTATTTTTAAATAAATCAAAGAAAACACAATTTTTTTTTCTGTTCGTCATGAAAATCATTCAATTGGGTTCAAGTAGATTTGTTTACATCATTTCTTGAATATGATATCTCGTAAATGGTCGCCCTTGGCCTGTACGACGTATTGTGCCCATTTTGCTGCATTTTCCATGGTTCTCTTCTACATTTCGACTTCGACGACGGAATGGCGGCTATTTCTTGACGGATGTTGGTTTTCAGCTCTTCTAGGGCCTTTGGCTTGTTGACGTAAACCTTTGATTTCAAATAGCCCCACAAAAAGAAGTCGTTAAATCTGGTGATCTTGGCGGCCAATCGAAATCACCATATTTTGACATCAAACGGCCAGGGAACAATTGCTTCAAAAAATCTATTGTAACACGGCTTGTGTGTGGCAGCGCGCCGTCTTGTTGAAACCAGTAGCGCCCCATACGCTTTCGACGAATAATAATAACCCTAGAAGAGCTATACCGTATGTCAACACAAAAAATCTGGTGTGACAATCACAGAACACAACTTTGGATTGCCGAAGGTTGTGTGCTGTGCGATCAGTCACACCATATTTGAATGTCTCTTCACTTGAAAAGTTACCAGCTCAGATGGGAATAAATTTTTTTTAAGAGGAAGAGGGGGTTGTTATGAAAAATATATTCTTTGATAATTCACCTTTGAACGAAAATAAGGATGGTTGAATAATAATTAATTCTTTTTTTGTGTGTTAGCAAGGGGAGGGGATTTATTCTCATTCCCCCCCCCCCCCTCCCCTAACAGTTGGACAGGTTTTCTAGAGAGTTCCTGGTTCATTAGCAACGCTCGTCTGCTGCTTGTTACAAACCAAGAAGAAAATTAATGAAGAAATCTTCTTTCTGTATTTTAATATCATTATTATTAAAAAATATTATTCAAAGGTGTAGAATGAATGAATGAATGAATGAATGAGAGAGATAAAGAGAAGATTAATTTCTGAAAAGGTGTAGATGAGGGCGTTAACAAATCAAAAAAAAAAACGATGACTGAAGAAGAAGTAATTAAGGGGGGGGAGGGGGGGGGGGGTTTGTATTTATAATTTAAGTTCACTTTCTCTTATATGTACACTGTAAAAAAAAATTTTAATTTTAGTATGTTTTAGTATAGTAAATTTACAAATTTTCCTTGTAAATGATAACTACCATACATTTGTATACTAAATTTACAAATCTATGCATTCAAAAAATTTTTACAACCAAAAAACATTTTAAAATTACAATTCTCTTGGAAAATTAGAGTAAATATTGTAATTTTACCATACGATTTCTAATTTTACAATACAACGGCATTGTAATTTTAGAACACGGTTTGTAATTTTAGAACACGGTTTGTAATTTTAGAAAAGGGTTTGTAATTTTACAAAAAGGTTTCTAATTTTACAATACAAGGGTATTGTAATTTTCCTTTTAAGGCTGTCTGAGACGGCCAACATGGCCGACTTTGTTTCGACTGCTTTTTAGCTTTCTTAATAAAGACATTTTTGGCACTATAAGGATTTATTTAAGTTATAATAATACAAAAAATAATAATATTATGATAACTTTAAGTTTATTTTTTATTTTATTATTTAGTAAAAATAGTTGACAATGAGGTCATACTTGAATGCCAAATAGCAGAGATAGATCATTAGTTAACAGGTGATTCGATGGTCAAATGGACTAGGCAGCAGACTTCTACAAAAAAAGTCAGTGTTCAAATCATGGAGGAATTTTTCATTAAATAAAAATATTTACTTCACTCCATTCAGGTAGAGACGTCCCCTAAAGGTCAATAACCTATGATGGGTCCAGTCGTAAATTTTTTTTCTTTTTTCTAAATATTAGTAAAATTACAAACATTTGGATTGTAAAATTGCTAAATATTTGTAAAATTACCAGACATTTGGATTGTAAAATTGCTAAATATTAGTAAAATTACCAAATTTGGACTCGAAATTGCTAAATATTAGTAAAATTACCACACATTTGTAAACGATTTTTGCAAAGAGTTTTGTAAAAATATAATTCAACTGTATAGTAAATTTAGTATCTATTGGTCTTGGAAATTTGCTTACAACAAAAAAATTGTAAAATCATCGAAATTTTTTTTACAGTGTAGGCCTAATACTTGCTGAGGTAATACTTAAAATGAAATCAAGGGTGGATCCAGAGGTGTTTCTCGGGGGGGGGGGGTAATATGGTGTGACCCGTCGCACAGCACACTATTTTTTCTTAATTTCTGTAATTCAAAGGCGCATTCTGTACTTGTTTGTCAGAATATAAATAGAAATCAAATTTTTAAGTATTTATTTTTAAAATTTTACATTAAAAATTAATTTTTTTTTCGATAAAAAAGGTATTTTTTTTCAAATCTCGGGGGGTGGGGTAATTACCCCCTTTACCCTCCCCCCTTGTATGAAATACATTATACATTTATAAAAAAATTTAGGACAAATTAAATTTAAATTTTCGAATATTTAGTGTGTGCTTAGTCACACCAATTGTTATTTTTTATTTAGGATGTCCTAGTTTGAGTAGGGACTCCCTCAGCACCGACTCCTTTCGAGGAATGCATCACTGAGAGGGAACCTTCTTTACGTCCTTTCCACAGGACGGGATGTCACAGCAACTCCCTTTCATCGTAGAGTTGCCTGGGGGCTATTGTGGTGAGATCCAATATTCCTATCCAGTCCCTGCTTGAGGATTTGTTTACATTCATAGAATACACAAATGCAAAGAATGCATAAAAATTTCTAAAGACGGACATTAACGAATTATATAAATACACTATTTTTATTAATTAGCTTTAATTTTTCAGGAGATAGAGAACACAATCATTCCAATGGAAGAAATCTTGATTTGTGAATCACTTAAAAAGAGGGGGGTCCCCTACCCCTAATTTGGCATAATGATAGCCTAAAGCCACCCCCAGGAAACGCTATGCGTTACAAACTTCGACAGTTATGAAACAGTAAAATCTGGTGTGACTGGTCACACAGCACACTCAAGTATCTCTTCCCTTCGGTAATTGAAAGTTGTGTTCAGTTCGGTGTTTATAACACCCATTTTTTTTACAATATTAACGCTAATTTTTTAACAATTCAAAAATAGTTGCTTGCAAATTTATTGTTTAATCACCTGATGCCACCTTTATTTAGGTTATGTGATGGTAACTGCAGTTTACTAATATTATTTAATAAACTCTCTCTCTCTCTCTCTTTAGTAATTAAATTGATGAAAGTTTATCGAACGAGCGACTCTTGATTGATGATTGATTTTTTTTTTTTTAATTTTTCTACTCTAAAATGACACCCATCACACTTTATTTATTTTGTAACTCAATCGGTTTTGACACGAAAGGCGGATATGGAAATGATGTTTATGAGGGAAGGGGAAGGGGAGGGGAGGGGGAGGGGGGTTTCATATTAAATGCAATCATGTTTATCTAAAGAGAAAAGGGGATAGGATGGAGAGGGGAGGGGATAATGCATTTTTAGCCATTTTGCCATAGTAAATGAATTCCTATTTAAATAGACCCTTTTTCCGCTCTCTTTTGCGATACGATAATAATATTTAAAAAAAAAAAACATATCAAGGAGGGGTAAATCAAATTAAATAAATCAAATTTATTTTGAAACGCTTTTGAAGGTGTTTTTTTTATGGACGTGGGTCGTTATTCATTGATAGTACGAGGGCAGGTCAATAAGTCCGTGACTTTTTGAATTTCCCGCCTATTAATTGAAATGGCAACACTGCTCCTGTCAGCAGGCAACTATCAGCTGATTCCTGTCGAAATTTGAACCAGCTGGGTCTTTTTGTTTTTGTTAGACATCCATTAATAGCCGGCCATACACGAGCGGTTATTTTTGGCAGGTGACGGTTTTTTCTTGAAAAATCGCGGGAGCGCGCGGCCTGTACGTTAGTGCCGCGACTAACGGACTGCAGGCAAAGCCCCTGAACCGCGACCTGACGCTTGCACACACACACGGGCGGATTCAGCTGGGAGGCTAAATCCTCAGTTAAAACAGACAGGTTTATTTTAATTGAATTTTTCAACATAACCTAACATTTAGGCGGCCATTTTTCTGATATGAATCTGTCTCTGATATATCATTATAACCTATAAAATTAATGTAAAATAAATTAATAATTATAATTATTATAAATATATAATTATATTCATTATTTTAATTATTTTACAATAATTTTATAGTGATGAGAAGTGGCTGTAGACTTTGAATTGGGTATAGGAGACTTTGCAGCCAAGGAATTAGGCGTTTTCTAACAATTAATCGTCCTGATGAAGGTCGTGACTTGCGACCGAAACGTCGACGGTTAATTAATTAAATAAAACTTTTTTATTTAATTCTTTGGCTGCAAAGTTTCCTATATCCAAATAATTTTATAGGGTTATAATGATATATCAAAAGAATTTCATGTGCTCTATGGCAAAAATCCATGAATTGGGATACGAATTGCTCCCTCATCCGCCCTATTCCCCGAGTGACTATTTCTTGTTGCTTTTTGAGATTGTAAATGTGATGTGATTATAGTGGAGAATTGGAGAGATATCGGCCAAATTGGGATTGTCCAGGTTAATAAAACTCCAAGAATAAGACGTTTCGGCCTGAAATTATTTGGCCATCTTCAGTTATTGGGAATTATACACATAGTGCAAGTACACATGTGATCAAACCAGGACTCGTATTTTCCCGCCCTAGGGAGGTGTCTAACTTAACTATAAAATTTCAACCTCATAGCTCAATTCCTTCATGCTTTAAATTGAACACACAGACAGACCATGTCACGAAAACCACTTTTTTGGATTCAGGGGACCTCAAAACGTGTATATCCGTCAAAATCTCGACATCGAATTTTTGACATGAATCCAATACTTTCTCTCTCTATATACATATATATAGAGGTAAGAGAAAGTAATAAAACAATTAATTTTTTTTTTATGGAACTTTCTCTCCAGTTTTGATAAATTTAAATTTTAGTGCTAAAAATAGTGCACTTAATAGGTAATTTCTTTTTAATTATAGAGCTTCTAGAAAGTGCATTCAGTGATAAAAGTAATGAATTTATTCTCTCATATACATGTAATCTGATCGATATTTAATTTACATTTATACAATTTGAAGAAATGATTGTAATGTAATCAAATACTATATTTAAATTTTCGAATATTTAATGTGTGCCTAGTCACACCAACACCAATTGTTATTTTTTATTTAGATAGTAATAAATTTAAAGTGTATTTTTTTTTTTTTTGTTAACTTACTATTTAATAAATTATAACAGATGAATGGAGTATGTATCATATAAAGAAAGCAATATTTTATCCGTAGCTACTACTGTGCCACCTCCTAGCGGAGTAAGAGAGAAATACTTATAAAAAAAAAAAAAAGTTGAAAGTAAAAAGAAGAGAAGAGGCTCATTATTCATTAAAGCTCTACTTAAGAGGAGGTTAAAAGTGACTCCCACACACACACACACACACACACACACACACATACACCAAATAAAGGATCATAATTTTCTAAACTTTATTGATATACCTACGTATTCATTTCAATCTCAAGTCTAAGAGCTTGTTCACTTAAATATGAAAGTTGTTTGCTATATATATATAATATATTATTTTGTGAAACCTTTTAAGCTTACTTTCTCATATATTGTACATCGCGAAGAAAAAAGAAAGTAAAAAAATGGAAGCTTAAAAAAAATATATGGTGTGATGGTCGCACAGCACACAACTTTCTCTTACCTTCAGTAATCGAAAGTTGTGTTCTGTGCTTGTCACACCAGATTTTTTGTGTCGACTTCGAGATGTAAAATTTATAAACATGGGAAAATATTTATATTTTGTTACCATGAAGTACAATAATAAAGTGTCCTTCAAACAATTTTAAGGGCAAAATGAGAATATACATTTTAAAGAGCATCTAAAAAATAATTGATTTTTGAAATTTAATCAAAATCGTTGGAGCGAATTTTGAGAAAATCGAAAAAAAAACTGAAAATTTACATCAGTAAAGTAATAGTACTCTTTGGCTAATTTTGTTCAAAAGCTTCGTGCCACGTCTCAGGGGATTAATGAAGTTAAATATAAAATTTCAACCTCCTAGCTCTTTCCGTTCTTGAGATATTTTGTTCACAAACACACATAGATAGACAGATACACAAACAGACAGACAGACCATGTCTCGAAAACCACTTTTTTGGATTCAGGGGACCTCAAAACATGTATATCTGATTTTGACATGAATCCAATACTTTCTCTCTCTATATATATATTAACATATAGGCCTATATAGAGGTAAGAGAAAGTAATAAAATTGTCAATTTGTCCCCGATCTCCTTGATCACAGTTAACATGTTATCTTTAATCTTTAAGGCTCTAGCTACTAAATGTTTTTTTTTTTTTACTTATAATTATAAACCTGAGGTAGGTATAAGAAAAGTTTTGTGAATACATAATAACAACATAATAAAAGCATCATTTATAAAAAATTATTTTAAATCTAATTAATTTTTTAACAAAAATTTAAAAAAATCTTGTGTTTGTAATTTCACTCCTAAATTTATTCTTGCTCACTGCTTTCGGCGATCAACTGCAAAATTTTAAAGATTTAAATTTCCCTCTCTGTCTTAAAGTTTTAAATTTCCTTCTCTGTCTTGAAGTTTTAAATTTCACTCTCTGTCTTAAAGTTTTAAATTTCACTCTCTGTCTTAAAGTTTTAAATTTCCCTCTCCCTAACTCCACTTCCTGTAAATCTGGCAATCAGCGAGAGAACAGACAAAACCCGATAAAACCCAAATAGCAGTGGTTTTATTTTTGTTTTAATTGAAACCCCCCCCCCAAAAAAAAAAAGTGGGTTTTGGCCACCAGGGGAAATTCTATGCCAACCCTGTCACTGCGAGAGACGTCCATTCCAGAGGACACAGCAATTCCCTCTCCTCGTAGAGGCCTATTGTGGTGGATCCTCACAATTAAATGGACCCTATTATGCATTAGTGTGTCAAGTGCTAAAAAATTAAAACTTGAGTTAAGCACGGAATATTGTTTCAAAAGCTATAATTAAGAGTATTTTTTATGAAATATCTCCTAAAAAAATTTATATTTAATGTTACTTGCACAATTGACAAAAAAAAAAATTATATATAATCCAATGAAAACAAAAAACTTTATTGTTGATTTTCTCAAAACTCGGTAGATGGCGCTTGACACACTAATGCGTAACAGGGTCCAAATAACAATCAAATTAATTAACGATCCTGAATTATTTATAAGTTGATTAATCTCTAATGAAAATGGATTAAAAATATTTTATTCAAATAATTTTAAAGAGAGATAAAAGATTAAAAAAAAAAAATAAATAATAATTCCCTCTCTCATTGAAGAGAGCTTTTTCATTAAATTATATATTGATTTTAATTAAAACTAATAGAATTATATACTCAGACTTTTTTTTTACCCTCTCCCGCTCCCTCTCTCGATCAAATGATGAATGAATTTAATAGGAACAAAACAAAACAAAATTTGTTAGTAGCCACTTGACATTTTGACCTCACTCTTGAATTTTTTTATTCGGTTTTAATCAAATTGCAATTTGCATAATTAAATTATGTCTTTTTCCTGTTTTTGAGGATAAAAACTGAATGTATTTTGTATTTTATTAGTAACGCATTTGGCGCTCGGAGTTTGTTTTTGCTGCAGACATTCCCACCCAATGCAACATATTCACGGAACACAAGAGAGGCATCTTCCCAGCATCCCTATGCTGTTCAGATCACGACTAACAGAACAAAACAATTTCATTCTTCCTTTGTCCCCATGACCTCCCGTGATTGGAACAAGCTCCCTGCGTCTATCTTCCCCAAAACCTACAATCTTCAGACTTTCAAGTCTAACCTCAACAGGCATCTTCTCAGTTCCCGCAGTTGAGTTTCCCCTTTATGCTTCTCCTTTTGTTTTTATTTTCTTACTGGTTGCATGTGACTATTGGTCATTATAGGTCTTCGGACCTTATGCACCCATTCAAAAAAAAAAAAAAAAAAAAAAAAAGATATATATATGAAAGGCAGTGGCGTACGGGGAAGCAACACTTTCGGGCCCCCGGCTTTTAGGGAACCTCTTTAAAATTTATTTATTTATTTATATTTAATTATTATTATTATTTTTGTTTTTTTGTTTATAGATAACGTTTAGAAATATTTAAATATGAAATAAAAAGTTAGCCCTCGGGGCTTGGTGTAGGGGTTAGAGTGCTAACCTCGTATACCGAACGTCGCGGGTTCGGACCCCAGGCAGTCCGATGATTTTATTTAAGCCATTTGGATACCAAATAAGAATGCCTGGACCCCCAATATATTGTATATACATTCATAATAACAGTTATCGTCAAAGGTCTTATATGGACCCTGTTACGCATTAGTGTGTCAAGCGCCAGCTACCGAGATTTGAGAAAATTAACAATAAAGTTTTTTGTTTTCATTGGATTATATATAATTTTTTTGTCAATTGTGCAAGTAACATTAAATAACAGGGACCACCTGTTATGCAAATGTGTGTCAACGCCAAAAAAATTCAAAATTGAGTATTTACTTGCACAATTGACAAAAAAATGATATATAATCTAGTCAAAACAATTTAAATCAGAAAAACTTTAATGTTAATTTTCTCAAATCTCGGCCTTAGCGCTTGACACGCAATTGCGTGGCAGGGTCCATATGGCCTAAGTTGCCGAAAAAGACTGTGTGAATGTGTGTGTGAGTGTGAGTGAGAATGAGAAAAAGTGTGTTTTTTTTATTAAAAAATAAAATGTGTACTCACTTTACCAGGTAAATAGCAAATTCAAATAAGAGCAGTCAGTAGTATGTTGTTATTACCTAAAACAAAAAAAGAAAAAAATGTGATTTAATAATTTCCTTTTAATAAAAATTTCCATTAACTAAGAGAAAAATACCAATCAACGTAAGATTTGGACAAAATTAAGGAGCAAAATTGACAAAAATCTGACAAACTGGGCAAGTCAGATTACGAGACAAAGTAGAGAAGAAAGAAGATAAAAAAGGGAGAAGATGCAAAGAGAGAGAAGAAGAGGAAGAAAGAAGAAAATGAAATATTTGTTAAAGTTTAAAATAAATAAATAAGCAAATAAATTGAAAGTACAAAAATGTTAATATATGATGTAAACCAGGGGTGGGCAAATACTTTTAAGCGCGGGCCAAAATGAAATTTTCAAAATGTCTCCCGGGCCGCAGGACTATACCGTGTACGCTTTCCACACCCGAATGTTTTGGGTGGAGTTTTTTCCCTGCCCAAGAAATTTTTTTGGCAAAAACACTATAAGTATCATTTTAAAGCATTTGGACAAAGAAATTTGACAGTTAATAATAGATAATAGTAATAATAAATTGTCTTACTTGGGTGTACATGCGAACAATTTTTGCCCAGTAAAATATGTCACGTAATTTTTAAAGAAATATGATCCATTATATTAAATTAATGGTCATTAAATAAATCAGTTAATGAAAGATTATAATCGAACAGACCTAGTATGTTGCGTACATAAAAGTAGTGATATGGTTACGGCTCTTCGAAATTATAATACTCTATTATTTACAGTATATATTTGATTATTTATACTGTTGATTTCAACAAAATCGCATAAAAGGGATTTTTCAACGGGCCGGATAAAGTAAGCAAAAGGGCCGGATCCGGCCCGCGGGCCGGCTTTTGCCCACCCCTGATGTAAACACTAACTAATAGATTAACACATGTATATATATTATGTATACCCCAAAAGCCTCAAAAAAAAAAAAAAAAACAAATTCGAGAACTTTCATAGTTTGAATTACATATATACAAATGAATTTTAAAAATCTGGTGAAGATTTTCTTGATATCTTCACTCTACAAGTTATAACAAAAATTGACTACAAAAATCAGAATATGAAAAAAAATCTGTGAATGTGAAAAAAGTGTGTTTTTTTTTTAATAAAAGAAAATTAGAAGGGGCACCTATAGGTAGAATTTGCTTATGGGCCTAAAAAAATCTAGTTACGCCAATGTGTGAGAGAAATCGTAGGGGTGTTCGATTATGGAAAAAAATAATCGATTATGAAAAAAAAAATTATCGATTATACCTTCTTTTTACTTTCTCTTACCCTATATATGAAATATATAGAGAGAGAAAGTATTGCGATCATGTCAAAAATTCGATGTCGAGATTTTGATGGATATACATGTTTTGAGGTCCCCTGAGTCCAAAAAGTGGGTCCCGCAAATTGGTCTGTGTGTATGTGTGTGTGTGTGTCTGTGTGTCTGTGTGTCTGTGTGTGTGTAAAGATTTTTTTTAGCATGAAGGAATTGAGCTACCGGATTGAAATTTTATATTTAACTTAGGTACCTTTGAAGAATCTCAAAATAAGCTTTTGAACAAAATCGGCCAAAAAGTACTAGTACTTTACTGATGTACTTTTTCAGTTTTTTTCGATTTTCTCAAAATTCCCTCCAAGGATTTTTTTTAAAATTCATAAATGAACTATTTTTTAGATGCTCTTTAAAATGTATATTCTCATTTTGCCGTTGAAATCTTCTGAAGACCACTTTACTCTTGTTCTTCATAGGAAAGATAGAACTGGTTGCCATGGTAACGGAATTTAAATCTTTTTCTTTTTATTAGATTAAAAATCAATTATTATTTAAATTCCCATTTTTTTTTTTTTATTTCTGTTTTAATTGTTTCCAAGAAAACATATATATATATCTCTCCCACTTGCAAACATTATCGTCTCTCTCTACTCTTTTTAAATTCCCTTTCCACCTTATCTTCGCATAGAAACAATGTTAATTTCCTATAGGGATTTGTATGTTAATTTCGATTCAAAAGGGGGTCCCCTTTGGAACTTTTTAGGCATTTAAAATTTTTTTTTCCCAATTCTTATGAAATTTTGTATTTATTTACGAATCTATATTGTGTATAAAATGTCCAAATATGAGATTAAAATTTTGAAAAATAACCATAGTTTATTTGAAGCAGTCAACATTTAAAATGCAAGTTTGAAACTAAGGTGCTATCGGAAACTAAATATATCTCGACACAAAAAATCTGGTGTGACCAGCACGGTGCACAACTTTCTCTTACCGAAGGGTAAGAGAAAGTTGTGTGCTGTGCGCCAGTCACACCAGATTTTTTTTTTCTAGCAAATTTTTTTTTTTTAGGAAAGCATAATTTTTTTAACAAAATTTTTGTCGGCTCGCGGAAGATTAAATAAAATCATCGAACTGCCTGGGATCCGAACCCGCGACCCTTGGTATAGAAGGCCAGTACGCTAGCCACTAAACCAAGCCCGAGAGCTAAAAAGAAAATTATTGCTACTAGTATTCCAATCCAGTGCCTGCTTGAAGGTTTGTTTACATTCATAGAATATATAAATGCAAAGAATACATAGATATTTCTCTATACATTTCCTATGGGAGAAATCGTAAATTTAGGAATTAATAACTCAACAAGTTATAGGATTTTCGGAACTCGAGTATTTTTCCTGGACTCTATAAGACTGCAAAATTTTGTTTTAAAATTCCAACGGGAAGTTGGTCAAACAGAGCGTGACAGACAGACGGACACTCCGCTATTATTATATATGGACACTCTGATTTTAAAATTTTATTTGTATTCGCCACCCAAATACATGCATACAATTTGGGGACCTAGAGGTGGGAGGGTTGACTCTAGTCTATATATAATATACCTACGAATCCCGTCTTCGGCGGGACCTTTGTCTCTCTCTCTGAATACTCCTTATTGTCTATTTTTTTTTTTTTTTCAAAGTGAGCCCTTTCGCTTCTTGGGTTTCTCCTTTAAGCCAGCGAGTAATTAACTTTAATTATTTAAAAGATAATTAAATATAAGAGGAAAGCATAGAAACGCAGGGGGTAAAGTGGACCCTACTACCCCCAATGATTGTGGGACAAATAAGGAGGAGAATATTTGATTTGAAATCGTTTGGAAAAAAAAAATCGACACCCAAAATATGGTGGTGCGTTCAATATTGACACTGCAATATTTATGTAATATTCGCACTTCAGTGCTGCCACTGCAATATTGCTGCAATCAAGAGCGGATACAAGGGAGTGTAAAAGGGTAATTACCCCCCCTCAAGATTTAAAAAAAAAATACTTTTTTTAGCAAAAAAATTTTAAAAATTAATACTTAAAAATTTGATTTGTATTTATATTCTGGCAGATTACCAGATTACCCCCCCCCCCCGCCGCGAGAAACAAACACCTCTGGATCCAACCTTGATAAGTACAAAATGAGAGAGAAAGAGAGAACTTCTGAATTATATAATAAAATTAATCAAAAAATAAATATTATTTTCTTAAGGTTGTTCGGACATTAAAGCACTTTATCAGATTAAAAGGTAATTTTTTAATATGTTATTAATCACTATCAAATACGTATAAAATAAAATTTTGAAGCAGATCTGACACAGGGTTATCGTGTAATTAATTTTTAAAAAATTGAAATTTAACATGTAGCCTATGGGGAATAACGACGAAACGCACACATATTGAATTATATAGGCATCTGTGCAAATGATACAAAAACAAAAAACTTACATTTTATTAATTCACTTCCGAGGAATACGTTAAAAATAAAATCAAAAGTTTCTGCCCAACGCTTTTAAAGATATTTTAACAAGAAAGTCAAAAAATTCTCCAAAATGACAGTCACCCATATTTAAAAATAAGGAAGATTTGAGAGTGAGACCAGTCCGGCAACGTCGCATAACATAAATGTCTTTTCTCGATGTGAGTTACATTTTTTTTTCAATTTTAAGATATTTTTTCTCGCAAATCGTCCATTGTGTTTAAACTGATTTGCATTAAACATTGTAATATATTAAATAAAATAAAATTTAAGGCTTTTAGGATTTAAAATAAACAGCTGATGAATGCAATGTTGCCAGATCTCTATTACGTGAAATACTGCTCAAGTCAAAAGTCATTCATTTATTATTTTTGGTAATTAAATTATTAACTTAATACAATTTTAAACTATGATAGGTCACAACTAAATTATAATAAGGAATTTTGGCATTCAAATTTTTAATTTTATTTAAAAAAAAATTTAGATTCTATTATGACTTACGAGGTACTGTCCGAACCAACCTTAAAAAAAAGAGAAAATTTTCTATTCTTTCATCTTTTTTTTTTTTAAATTATCTTTTAAAAATTGCTTCTTTTGTAATTTTTTTTTTTTTATTAATTTTCTTAAATTTAATCACCCCAGAGGTTTTTTTTCTTCTTGAGTCTCTTTCATTTAGCAGATAACAACAAGAATGTTGTTGTTGTTGTTGAGCAAGATGTATTTACGTAGTATAAACGAAAAAAAGAGAGAGAGAGAGATAAATAAATAAATAAATAAAATGGTACGGTGTCTTTTGCAAGCAAGCAGCAAATAAAATGAGAGCATATCACGGGGCCATTAAGCTATACAAAAAAAGCAGAGTTTAAATTATTAAGCTCATAATTCATAAAAAAAAAGATTTTCTCTGTGATTTTATAATAAAAAATAAAAATCGACGACGACGAAGAGGAAAAAAAAATTAATTAAAATACAGAGAAAAAAAAATAATGTTTCTGCTTACAAATCAAGTTACAGGGTGGATCGAAATAGATGTAATACATAACGGCTGTTTGATAAGTAAGTGACTCAGAACAGTGCAGCAACTTAGCATAAAATAAAACGCGTTTCACGCTTTCACTTACATATTTTATTTTATTTTTTGTTTAGCTTAGATATGTATTTGTACGAGCATAGGCGATTAATTGCCAAAAAAATTATGGCATATGATTAAGATAAGATGAAGGTCTGCTTTAGACGGGCTTGAGCTGAGGATTGAGGTCTCCATGGCTAGAAGCGAAGTACGTCAAAGGCTATTCTACCACCAATCACCAAAAGAAATAATCTGGTGTGACTGACGCACAGCACACAACTTTCTCTTACCCTTCGTGAAGAGAGAGTTGTGCACTGTGCTGCTCACACCAGATTTTTTGTCTCGAGATATATTTAGTTGTTCTTAGCATTTAAGTTCCAAACTTCATAGATGGCGCTGAGCTACGAATGCTTCCACATCAGTAAAGTGTACTTCAAACGATTTCAACGAAAAATTTCACTGATATACTTTTTAAAGAGCATCTAAAAAATAGTTCATTTATGAATTTTAAACAAAATCGTTGCAGACAATTTTGAGAAAAACGCAAAAAACTGAAAAAGTACATCAGTAAAGTGTACTTCAAACGATTTCAACGAAAAATTTCACTGATATACTTTTTAAAGAGCATCTAAAAAATAGTTCATTTATGAATTTTAAACAAAATCGTTGCAGCGAATTTTGAGAAAATCGCAAAAAACTGAAAAAGTACATCAGTAAAGTACTAGTACTATTTGACCGATTTTGTTTAAAAGGTTATTTACATGAGTTCGGTAGGAGCCTAACTTAAATATAAAATTTCAACCTCCTAGCTCATTTTCTTAATGATCAAAAATGTCCACACACACCCCCCCCCCCCCCCCCCCCCCCCCCCCCCCCCCCCCCCCCCCCCACACACACACACACACACAGACCAATTTGCGGGACCCACTTTTTTGGACTCAGGGGACCTCAAAACATGTATATCCATCAAAATCTCGACATCGAATTTTTGACATGATCGCAATACTTTCTCTCTCTATATATTTCATATATAGGGTAAGAGAAAGTAAAAATGAGAAAATACACCTACACTCCTCTCTCTCTGATTGGCTGTTTTTTTTTTTTTTTTTTTTTTTTTATCATCACCCTTGGAAAAAAAGTGAAATTTTAAAACCATAAAAAAAAAAAAAATAAACAAAAATTTGCATTTCTTGATAGCTTTGTTGAGATTGTACTTGTTCTTATACACTTAAACATTAAAATATGATAATAAAATGTTCATAAACAACATTAACAAAAAGGATTTAAAAAAAAAAAATGACTTATCTTTATCGTAAGAGAGAAGGGAGGTGTTATTATAATAATAAAAGAACGGCATCTTGTAATTTTGATTGGCAATAAAAACGATGTTATGTCGTAAACATAAGAGAGAGAAAAAAAAAGGAGATTATGTCTAAATAGAGCGATAAGCCCCTGTGCTCTGAGGGTAGTGAAAGTAGCCGGAAGCTTTTGTAGGCTCTACACACACACACACACGGATATAAAGTTATCTTGTGTTTAATAGCAGCACTTGTAATACCTGGGCCCATCTTATGCAATTTAGTGCCTGCCCTTAAGGGCCTGGCCACTATTGCTCTCACTGATCACGCATTAATTATCAAACTTAGAGGGAGATGCAATGGGAGAAATACGTAAGCAACAAAAACTTGCCCAAGAGAGAGAGATAAGAAACAACACGACTAAATTGTGGAGTCATTCCACGTCAAATCGATACACTTTTTAACCTCAGATTTCTATGAAATTTTGGTCATAGGTAGAGTCAATAGAGACTAAGAAAAAGTCCCAATTTCAACTTGATATCTCAACTCGTTTAAAAGATAAAGTTGTCAAAAAATAGCAAAAAATCGACCTAACCTCATCTATTTAAATTGCTCTAAAATCTCCTAGAGGTGAGATAGAGAGATGATTGAGGTGTCATTCTACAGCTTTTTAGATGCCCTTTCCAATGATATACAATACACACTGGGGTGGTAATAAAAAAAAAATTTTAATTTCAAAATCAAAAATATAAATTAATTTTTCTTAAAAACTACCTCTACGAAAATTTTGAAAAAATTCTAAAATATTCCTTATTTAAAGGATTAAAGATAAAAATAAGTTTAATCATGGGATCATAATGGGTTCATATAAAAAATTAATTTAAAAAAAAAAACCTTTCTTTAGATTTTTGCCATAATAGGGAAAAATTTTCTAAAAAATCATTCGTGCAAAACAATAATTATCAAAATATAAACAAAATGGTTAATCTAAGTCAAGTACAAATATAAGAAAATTAAGATTTCTTGGGTTAAGTGATAGCACTGAAATAACAAGATTATAATTTCTTTAACGAAAACGGGACAAATTCAGTACAATGACGCGCCCAAGGGTGCCCTTCCAGGGGCATATAACTCGCATTTTGAGGCTAGTGTTTTGATCGTTGTCCAAAAATATGGTCGCTTTATAACCCAACTAAACTTAATGACAATTTTGGGATTTTCAGTCGAAATTTCTAAACTTTGAGATAAAAATTCTTACAGAAGTTATTGTTCGATTTGATGTGGGTGGGCCACATTTGCCGGGTATTACATTTCGGTCCGAAAAACAAGTGGCAAAACGACCCACCCTAACATTCACCCATAGCGTGAAATTCTCTGATCAGACCTGCGCATGAAGGTAATCTGTGCAGCTCAAAGGGCCTTTTTGACCATAATTGAATGTATGAAGGTAATACTGTAACAGTGGGATGGAGATAGCAAACACGAGGCTCAATAAAACTGCTAGATGTTTTGGCCAGAATTTATTTGGACAGGGGGAAGAACCAAGAAAGGCTCGCTGGTGTAGCGGGCTAGAGTGTCGGCTTTCTACAAAGATCCCTGTACAAATCCTGGACATGAGGGGATTTTTTTAATTAAATAAAAATATTTAAAGTAAACAAATCCTCAAGCCAGGGAAGTGACACATCAAGTATTTGAACAAAATCTTTTAAAAAGTATTAGTACTTTGCTCATGTACAATGAGGCACAACATTAAGTCCCACCCATGCGGTTTCTACTTGTGATTATTTCATTGTTTTTAAAAAAATATTATATATTTTTTAATGGAAACTTTCATGGTTCAAACCTAGAAAATTTCTAATAAAGATTTTCATTTTCTTTTATAAAAAGAATGAAATAATCACAAGTAGAAACCGCATGGGTGGGAGTTAATATTGTCCCTCACTGTACTTTTTTAGTTGTGTTTTTCGATTTTCTTAAAATTCGCTCTAACGATTTTGATTAAAATTTATAAATCAATCTATAGGTTTAGATGCTCTTTAAAATGTATATTCTCATTTTGCTTCCAAAATTATTTGAAGCTCACTTTACTCCTGTACTTCATAGAGAAGATAGAAGCCACGGTAAAAAAAAAAATATAAATATTTTTCTATATTTACATAAATAAAAATAGAGACAATCTGAGCGTGACAAGCACAGAACACAATTTTCAATTACTAAAAGTAAAAGAAAGTTGTGTGCTGTGCTATCAACACACCATGCATTTTTTTTTTTTTTTTTTGTAAATAAAATTTCAATTTTATAAAAAACTAGTTATGATATTTTCTACACTTTGAGCTTATTATCACATATATTCTACGTATACAAAAATCTCTTCTTCATTCTATTTATATAAATAAATTGGATTGCGTTATAAGAAAGTGTCATACTA
Organism: Euborellia annulipes; assembly: GCA_023213315.1. Taxonomy (NCBI): domain Eukaryota; kingdom Metazoa; phylum Arthropoda; class Insecta; order Dermaptera; family Anisolabididae; genus Euborellia; species Euborellia annulipes. The sequence continues at coordinate 42,880 of JAKCPI010005789.1, forward strand.
TTTTTTCCCTCTCTTTATTACGTAGTTGTTACTTCAACCCTCTCTCTATATTCTTTTTCATTTTCTTAAAATGAAATTTTTTTTTTTTTTTTTAATTTCATATCCCCTTTCTGTATTATTATTAAAACTGGTGTGGGCACTACCACAATCTCAAGCATTAAATTTCTTATTTTCTTGAAGAAAAAAAAGGTTCTTATAATAAAAAGAAGTTTTTAAATTATTCATATAAATTTCTCACAAAGAATAAATAACTCATTTTTGTTCTCTCTCTCTGTTCTGTTCTGTTGTTGACGTCAAATATCGAGTAAATAAGGGCCCAAGTCTTTGTAAAAGTTAATTCTCAACTTCA